>JBBPMD010000061.1:0-64953 GCA_038090095.1 Zangia roseola
GCCAGAACTAGGTTACGCATGTCGAAAATGGAACAATCCATCAAGACGCCAACAATAACCTCAGACAGCGTGGCAAGTTCATTTCCTTCTATTCATGCGGTCGCTCCCTGCCCCTCGCTATCTATAGCCGCGTCCACGTGAGTGTTTGCATTTCTTGATCGATGGCCCTGCCTTGATCTCTTCTCTTAGTCACTCCACTGATGGTGCTGGTCCATCGACACCCACCAATTCCCGGGGATCAACACCCCCGTCCACAGACCCTGGCTACCCTCAGGGTGCAGAAATACAACTTACTTCCTTGCGCGATGCCCTCACAGCCGCGCAATTCCGCGAAGATCAACTCCGCATAGAGGCCGAGCAAGCGTGTAGAGAACGCGACGAACTTTGCTGGAAGTGGAACGAGGATGCAGGTGTCTGGAGAAGGAGAGAAGCAGAGGTGAGTCTGCAGTGATTATTCAATGGACTATCTCTGACCACGTCGTAGCTCCAAGCTCAGATCCACCACCTCATGTCGCAGCTTCAGGCATACGCCGCCGCCGCCTCCTTTCAGCCGCAACCCCTCTCTTCTGGCTTTTCTTCTCCGTCACCAACCCACGTACATGCGTCGCCACGTTTGCAACACCCCTTTCCGCTTCCACCCACCATTCAGCCGCAGAATTCCACCAGTGCACCAGCCCACGTGCAAGCACTGCTTGCCTCTGCGCCCATGCTGAGTCCCCATCCGCCGGGATTCGCCGCCCCTGCGAACAGAGTATTTTATCCAAGCGCAGGTCTCGGCATGTCGCCCCTACTGTGGTCTGGTCTGGGGTTGTGTGTCCCAAATCGGGACACAAACCACGGCCGACGGACGCCTGATTCGTCCGCATCGGGGTCATCATCGCGGGGCCGACGGCGACGGCGACACACCGAAGACGTCAAGAGCGCGTCGGACGAGTCGTCCGTGGGTGATTGTGACGGTGTCGAGGACGGCTCTGCGGACGAAGATGGTTGGGAGGAAGAGGAAGATGTTTTCAGCAACAATGCGTTGGCAGACGCTATTTTGAAACGGCCGGAGAGTATCCGGGGACTGAGCAACGCTGGGAAGCGATCGGGAATAAGGCGCGCATCGAGTGGTGGACGGCCCAACCAGGAGAGAATGGATGCGCTCAAGGATCCAGCGTTGGAGTAGCCAGGTTCGACCATCACCGCCCACCATTGATATCCACGACCGAGAGCGTTATACCACTCACTTATATCATAACTGTAGTTTACCACCCTCCATTACTATTATCGTTTTTTTTACATACAGTCACTACGGATTCTGGAATCTCGCGGGACTTTTTTTTTCCTTTGCATTTGTGACGGTACATAGTCTTTACTGGAAGTTCTAAGATGGACTTGGTGTAGTTCGTAATGATTTCGTCGTAGTGAGAGGAGATGATTGCTACATTAAGTGATGGCAAAGTCGTTACAGTAGAGCAAGATCAAGGACATCCGTACTACGACGACCGCGCGAGCATCCGCCTAGTTGCATGTCAGACCGCACTCTCGAAAACAAACCACAAAAAAAAAAAGAGCACGCACTGTCTCGCAGCCAGCACCATCTGCGCCTTGCGTTCTCTCAGACTCGCCTCGCGTTTGTCCGCCGTGTCCTCCCACTTGGCCTTTCCGCCCGCATCGACGGCGGAAAGGTCCTCGGTGAGTTGGTGTTCGAGGTGGTACCGTTCGATCAATGAGGGTTGCCGTGCCGTCGTGGACGCAGGTGGGTTCGCAGTAGCGTTGCGTGCGGGTGCGGTGGGACGACGGTGCGCGGTGTTCGCGTCGGGTCGGGGGTAAAGGGTAAAGTAAGCAGGTGGAGGCTGTGGAAGCTGTCAGCGGTTCGACACGGTGCGAGCTAGGTGACGCACCAATTCGAGAAAGCCACGTTCGAGAATTTTGTTGGTAGTGATTTCGACACTGCCTGTACGCAAGAGGTCGAAGCGGATGTTGTCCCTGCAATATCGGGGTGAGCTCAGGAACCGGCCAAATCTGGGGGGCGTACGTAGGGACGTCGGGGAACACGGTGTGAATTTGATCGACCTAGAAAGAGTCGGATGGTGTTTACAATAGATGAGAGGTCGGACGAACCATGTCCTGGGTGACATGTTTCGGTCTGAAGCCGAGTGCGGCCGTGGCTGATCTCGTCTCTGGCGACGACGACGACGACGACGAGCCTACCGGATATGAGCTACCAGCAAGTATAATAAAGACTTGAACCGACCTGATGTAGCCCAGCGAAAGATAATGACAATGACTGCAAACGCGACGAGGGCATTCACGACTTCGCCCATGGTGGTGGTCATAAACAAGTCAATAACAACACGACACGTAATGGTATTACACTTTTTGATCAGATACCGTCATGGTCCGACTTGCCCTGCTGATGTGCGACGAGCTCATCCCATCGCTCAGAGCTATCCATGGCGACTACGCCCACGTATTCACCCAGCTGTTGCAGGCGTCGCTCGCACGGATCAATTCGGGTGGGCACACTTCAGCGGGGATCACCCTGCGGCCACTGATCGATCCGGGCAGACCGCACGTTTACGCTCGATGGCTATGATGTCGTCAAGGATATGGCGTATCCCTCGGACGATATCTCTTACGACGGTCTGCTCATCAGCGGCTCGCGTACGTCCTCATCGTGATCACCATTTTTACTATTCTCATATCACCCAGACCATTCTGCATACGAAGACACCGAATGGATCAACACACTCATCGCCTATGTCCAACGCATCCTCGTCACGAAACCCGCATTGAAGGTGTTTGGTGAGCTGCCTCGTGCCCGCTCGTATGCGTTCTCACACCCGCCCAGGTATCTGCTTTGGCCATCAAATCATCGCTAGAGCCCTTGGCGGGTCTTGCGTGCCGAACAGTGGCATCTGGGAAGTCGCGGTGACGACCGTCCAGCTCACCCCACTCGGGAAAGCCATCTTTGGCATGGACCAACTCGTTCGTCCACCATCTCTGACCTGATCCCATCGGCGTGACAGTCGCACGCAGGACATCCAACAGATGCACAGGGACCACGTGCCGACGGTCCCACCTACCGCACACCTCCTTGGCTCGACCGACGTCACGCCCAACCAAGGCATGGTCGTATTCGACCACGTGCCCGAAAATTTGGAGTCGGACGTCCCTCTGACGTCCATTCGTGTGCTCACTGTCCAGGGACACCCCGAATTCACCAAGTCGATCGTGTCCACGATAATAGACGCACGCGTCGGGATACTAGGCGAGAAACTGGCCAGTGATGCCCGTTTGCGCGCAGGTGGTATACCCGGGCGACATCATCCAGATGGATTGGCATGCGATGGCGTAGGCACGATCGGAAAGGCGATATGGGGGGTGTTGGGTGTCGTCTGAGATGCATGAGCTAGAATGTCCGGCGTTGACATTATGGTATCATCCACAACCACTGTTCACGATAACCAAGCACGACATGTAAGAGCAGATACCTATCGACCTCCCCCGAATCGATTGGAGACCCTGCCGCCCGAGGCTGAGGGTGAACGCCGGTCAATATTGGCATGTGGTGATCAGCAGGACCAGGGACGGTTTCATCTCGTCAACGGCTGTTCGGTCGACCAATCTGCCGCCATGGGAGATCTGGGGACCAGCCATACATCTTGACACCCATGCTTATGTGACATGCCCAACAATGTTTTCCCAATCACATATCATGTCTCGTCATCGGCATTCTCACTTCCTTTGCGACTTGAAGGTCTTGCATTTCCAAAATCATTCAAGCACCGCACAGTTGCATAGGTCAAGGCACTGAAGACTGCTTCGTTCATGAGGCTTGACTATCTTCTGTCTTACCGCGTAATCGCTGATCCGTCGTAACATACAGAGGTTATATGTCTAGAAAAACGAATCGCACTGAGCGCCATGAATTTGTCCCCTATAGCCCGGATCCAACATTTCTTCAAGGTAAATTTGACAATCGCAACAGGGGACCATCATGGCTTTTGAGTCGCCTTCTATCAGCTCAGTATAGGCAACGACGGGGGGTGGACGGTAATTGGGCTGGATTGAGAGGTGATGCTAATTTGTCGCCACATGTCGAGGTACGAGCGCTCGCGTCGACCCCTCGTCTTCGTCGCGCTTGCTTCGTTGGTTTCTCACCACGGAAAAGGTCATCTTTACTGGAAAATTTGATCATACGTACCGTCTGCTACCCACCCATGTACATATATCAGGGTCTCGAGCGCACGGTTTGAAGAGACATGACGGCAAGTTCTCGTCGTCTCTGGCTTGCATCGCAAGATCATGGTTCGTAGAATCTGTGATGGCAGGCCAAGTGCAAGGGGTGGGACGGAGGACTTGGCATTCGAGTCTGTGATGCACCCACAGTAAGCTTGCGTGACACCACGCTTTGACAGGGCTCTTCGCCGTTGCAAAAGGTGATAAGCGGTACCACGTCCGCACACGCTTTGTGGTAACCGAAACAAAAGGTTCGGATGCCAAGCCTACCTAGTGAGTTTGTATGACACCAAGCTTTATTGATTTCTGGAAAAGGTCATCGGTGGTTTTCAAGTTCGGATGATGGAGAGGGTTCCGTGGGTGGATGAACAATGGAAGGTAGAGGGTGGAACATGCCCGCTTTTCAGCTTAAAACACGATCAGGGCCTTGGGGTTCGAGATCACAGTTTCTGCTCTCAGAAACCACCATTCAGAACCACAAGAACCCGTGTGTTCATAGCAGGTAGGTTGTCATCTCTCGACTCCCGCTGTGTAGATCCTCACCTCCGAGACATGGTCTCGTCGCAGTCAAGTCTGCTGCTGCTCCTGCCCGTTCACCTTGGTGCTCTCCCCCGCCGAGAGCTCCAAAAGGTTGCAAAGGTATGCGATATCAACGTCCAGCTCTAACGGCACTAACATTGCGTCGGGGCGTCAAACATCAAACCCCGGTCCATCGTCGCGCAACTCGTCTCTTTGTAAGCAAAGAGGACGAGGCCGACAACCAAGGAAGATCTCTTCCCTGCGGCCGTACCCAGGCGGGCCATCGGACCTGCCAAGAAGGCAACACGATCATGTCAGCATGCGCCACCCAAGGTAGCGCTGAAGGACCAGGAAGTTCGTACCAGAAGAGCTGCCATCATCATACGACGGCGGGAAGCTGAGCAGGGGGAGTTGGCTGAGCTCAACGCTCAGTGACAACGGGAGCTTGAACGGCAGAGTCTCCTTCTGACGGTCATTTAACGTCTTTTTATGGGTGGATTCCTGTAATTAATACAATGCGTGCTGGTTTGAATGAGGTGAGACGAAACTTGAACGAACTTGACTCGAGGCGTGTACACGACGTTGAAGTTGGTGCTACCAGTGGGATCATCGCTCACCACCCGTTTTTGTACGGAAAGCTGTCTTGGATGGGATCATCAGAAAAGTCGAGAGACGTGGAACAAGCATGCGTTTACCGGAAACAAGTACCCCACGGTTGTTGTAACCGTCTCTGACAAAATACATCAGCGGTTTAAATTGTGTCGGGCAGGTACGGAGCATTTCAGGCGCAAGCCGGATGAAAACGGCCTCGTGCACGGTGGTTTGAGCTCAACTGAGCTCAGTTTGAGTACGTCCAAAGGCAAGTATTGTCAGTTTAGGATAGCGCGCATGTTTCCTTTACCAAGTCAAGGTGGATTCGGCGAGGCTTCAGGATACGAATCTCGGATGAAAATCTTGTGTTGATCGTCGTATGATCGATTGATCGCCGGGCCGTGTTCGACGAACAACTTGGGCCGTATCAAGTGGAACCATCCAGCAACCTGGGCAATAGACATTGTCAGTGTCCTCCTTCAATGCCACTTGCCATGACTTGTGTAAATGTGGCCGTCGATCCTTGACCTGCAGTCAGAACCCACCAATAAGTATGTTCGGTGATTCTCAGGTCTACCAGACGAGCTCCGAGTCACCGGACCATCAAGTTACCATTCGTAGTTCTCCTGGCCCGGGATATAAACACTGCCCTATCCCGCTATAGGTGGGTCGACCGGAAGCAAGTCGGTCAACCGAGTCTCGCTACTGCCCATGTCTTCTCGTAACTTACCTCATTGAACCAGGATGATTCCAACACCGCTACATCACGTTGATCGGATCCCTTCATGGCCGTCCGACTCGCCCTGCTGATGTGCGACGAGCTCATCCCGGAGCTCAAGACCGTCTATAGCGACTATACCAACATATACAGCCAATACTTGCAATCGTCGCTCGCGCGAATCACCTCGGGTGGGTGCTCTATCGCAGCGACACCACCGTCCCTGATGATTCAGAGCGCACCTTTACCATCGATAGTTACGATGTCGCCACGGCCATGGCGTATCCTCCAGACGATATCCCCTATGACGGTCTTCTCATCAGCGGCACGCGTTCGTCTTTGTCCTCGTCGTCGCCGTCGTCCTGACCCTGACGATGCTTAGTATCCTACTATGCAGGCACCTCCGCGTACGACGACGTCGAGTGGATCAACACACTCGTCGCCTACGTCAAACGTATGATTATCGAGAAACCCACCTTGAAAATATTCGGCAAGTCCGCCTCGTGTCCCGCCCGTGGGCGTACTCACACCCATCTAGGCTTTTGCTTTGGCCATCAGATCATCGCTAGAGCCCTCGGCGGGTCTTGCGTACCGAACGGCGTCTGGGAAGTCGCGGTGACCACCATCCAGCTCACCTCGATCGGCAAGGCCATCTTTGGCACCGATGAACTCGTGCGTTCGCTTTCTCATCGTAGGGATGGTCTGGCTCATGGATACCCATAGGATATTCAACAGATGCATAGGGATCACGTCCCGACGGCCCCGCCCAATGCATATATCTTTGGCTCGACTGACATCTCCCCCAACCATGGCATGGTCGTGTTCGACCACGTGCCAGAGGATTTAGAGTCACCAAAGGTCCCTCTGACGTCCATTCACGTGTTCGCCATCCAGGGACACCCCGAGTTCACCGAGTCGATCATGACCACTATACTGGATGGATGCGCCCAGGTATTGGGTAAGAAAGTGGTCAGCGAGGCCTGTCTGCGCGCAGGGGGGATACCCGGGAGACAACGTCCAGATGGACTACCCTGCGATGGCGTTGGCACGGTTGGAAAGGCGATATGGGGTATACTGGGTATAGCCTGACCCGTGTGCCTATGAATAAAAGCCAGTGAATGTCCGGCGTTGACATTATGGTATCAACAACAACAATCATGTGTTCAGAACGAAATAGATAGCGTCCACCATTAGGTCTTCCCATTATACACCAACCTAACCAAGCACGTCATGTAAAAAGATACCTATTAATGTCCCGTCGTCATGTTTTGAATACAACAATGAGAACGAGCAGCACGAGAATGAGGAATGCGATGGTGACCGTCGAGCCTGCTAACGCGTTAGCCACCCACGACGTTGCCAGACCCACACGACGTACCGTTTTCCTTTGCTCCGCGGGCCACGCGTGCCAGCCGCCGTCGCGCACCCGCCATCCGTGTATCCGTCTGGTCCAATTCTGTATCCAGCGCGGTCAACAACCCCGTGTGCACCTCGAGTTCGTCATTGATCTGCAACGAAATATGATGTTGTCGGTTTATCGACGACGACAGTTGGTCGAGGTGGGTGTCTTGGTCTACGGGGCATGAGCGACCGGGAAGAGCAACTAGGACGAAGACGCACCTTGAATAATCTGGCGCTGCTGCAACGCGATCCCGCCCTCGTCCGGCTCGTCTGTGTACGGCTCGAACACAGGCTCTAAACTCGATTTTCGTTCCGGCGTGGCAGGGGGTGAGGGCGAGGGCGGTTCGGGTACTGGGATGCTGCACGAATGTCAATGCTACTAGGTCGAAGAGGGCGATATATGCACCTCTCTAAGCCGGCTTTCGCAACCTCCTCCTGACCCAACATGTCCAGTAATCGCTCATACTGACCCCGGAGCGCTGCGTCGTTGTCTTCTGACCCCTGGAGAGCGATCACACCACTCCGAAGCGTGCGCAGGTTGGACACGATCTGTGCGAGGTGGAGGTTTGGATAAGTCGATTGGAGACGCTGTCGCTCGAGGATGAGGGTGAGCGTCCCGGTCGTGAGCGCGGTCAATTTTGGGTGTGAAGCGTCTGAGGGCATTGTCGTTTTGAGCAGCGCCAGGCTGGCTCTGCTGCGTCGAACAGTGGAAGGCTCGGTGAGAACGAGATGGATAGCACGTGATCTTTGTCTACTACACTGCTTTGACACCTCCCCAGGCTACCTTTTGTCCGCTACTTCTCGGTGCACCGTCCTTAGCCTTCTCCAACTTTGCATCCCCTTCTTTCTGCGTTTTCGCGACCGGCAACGTCCCAGGCAACGGCGACGCACGCACCCCATCCAGCACCCGCGCCGCATGTTCCGAATTCCGGATAAACCATCCCGCATATCGTCTTCCAACCGTCGACTCGGCAATATGAATCATATTCTGCAAACTGGTTCAGTCCTATTTCCGTCTCGCATCTGAACACTCACCTCGTCGATCACGAAATTCAAATCACTGATCGACATCCATTCGCCATCGAGTAAACTACCACCGCCGTTGGGCGACGTCGCGCCCTTGCTGTCCTCTTTATCGGCCCCTGGGGTAAAGTTGACCCGGCCGATACACCGACCGGCGTTCTTCATGACCATCATCCAGCTCAATACTTCTTCTTCGTCTACTCCTGCATCGAGGAACCCAGCGAGCTTCCGCGCGTCGATGGAGGTGTACAGTTTCAGCAAGCTGCGTAGGACAGGCACGGGTGTCAACGACAAGAAATGGGCCGTGAGTGCACGCAGGTGGCGGTGGGTCGGATCCGACACGGTGATGCTCGGCGCGGACGGTGACGTAGGTGACGACGGTGTGGGGGGACTAATCATCAAAGCCAGTGTGGTCGGGTCGTCGTAAGGAGGTCCATTGGCAAGGATAAATTTGGGGCATGCATAAAGAAAGATTTCTTCAAAGGTACTCAAACCCTCTTCACTGTCCGTGCGTCAGGCCAACCAGTGCGTATGATCTCGTGATGAAGACGCACCCCCGACCCATGCGAGTCATTTGATCGCCATATCTTTCCCGTACAATGTTCATCACATTGTCATCGAGCCGTGTAGGTGCCAGCGTATTACATAGTGCGAGTAGGGCGTACATGCGATCGGCCGTTTTGTTGATCTGTACCATATCAATCACACAGTGAAGTGAGTCCAGTTCCGCACACACCTGATCGTATTGGTAGCTTCGCGTGTGGTATTGTCTCGCCCTCATGACCCAGTTGAGACACCCCGTAAACACTCTCGCAGCATCCGTCGCTCTTCTCAGCATCAGGTAACACACGCCTGCATGGTACGCCGTACTAACATGGGCGGCGGTTGGCGCCGTGAACGGTGCCTTCTGCCCTACACCCAAACCCAACCCGACTTGTTCCATGATCTTGAGTGCGAGCGTAAAGTCGCCCAAAAGCACGTGGACACGAAGAAGCCCGATGAGCGAGAAATACCCGAGCTGGCGGTACAGCGGCCGCGTGCCATACTCGCCCACAGACTGCCTGTGGGGTGTCAATCGTGTCCACCAAGACTCGGGCTCAGACGTACTCGATGTCCTCCTCGGACTTGCCTTCGGCGCGTGCCTTGAGCCATTCATTCACGTGACTCTTTTGGATAAGGGAGTAAAGAACGTTGAGAACACTGTAACTGCTCCACGCCTGCGTACCGCCTTCCGAACCCAACATCGTGAGTTCGTCGTCCGTCTTGGTAGCAGGCCGCGATCGAAAGAGCGCAAACGACTGGAACTGATAAATGAATTCATCAATGATATCCCACAACCACTGCGCCGGCAACGATAACGACACCGGCCCATCCGAATCTACGTTCAGCGTGTCAGTAAGACGAGTACATGCCTCTTGATCGACGTACTAAGCAAATAATTGAACAACTCGCAGCTGTTCTCGTACGAATGAAATCGATCGTCGATGTTGGGCTGCAAGCGCGAGTACACGTGGCGATAATACAACTCGCGATAGAGCACGAGGAAGATCTGGTCGTCGTTGACGAGCGGGGCGATGATCTCTGCTTCGGGCCATTCAGTTTTGGCGTAGAATTTTTCGGTGAGGCGATTCCAGCCGGATTCGTAGGCGAGGGTGATTTCGGGGAGGTTGTTGTCGAGGACGGCTTGGTGGAAGTGGACGATGAACTGCGAGGGAGTTGGATCAGCGTGATATGACGGGTGGATGGGTGACTGACACGTTTGACGACGTCTGGGATTTGTGAAAAGGCGGTTTGTTGGGCTTGCATGGCTGCGAGGGCGGTGTCGTCGAGCTGGAGGGTGGGCTCGTCGTAGATGTCGGCGGTGGGGTAGGACGGGATCGTGAGGGGGATGTCGACGTCGTTGATCTCATCGTCGAGGTCGGGCTCGGCGGCCCACAGAGCTACGCGTTGTTGTGCAGACATTTTCAAGCTTTTTTTTTGGTGAGCTGGATGAAGGCAAAGGTGTAGTCGACGTAAACGGAATGCAGTTCTCATCACTACGACATCAAAGCTAACCCATCCACCAATTAATTTCGGAGGGCCCCTCGAACATTTACCCCGCCAGACATCGGGGCACTTTCGTCAATTAGGGTGATTGGCTATGCCGACGTCGTTGGTTTCATCTTCGAGGGCTGCCACAAGGCATGTCAATGCATTAATGAGCCAAATCCATCCCCGATGCCAACTCCTCATGTTTCGCCTTTGCGCGTCAAGAAAAGGTCGCGCTGAAGGATGTTGCCATGTCAAACTTGAAATGAGACGACAATCATCATGATGATCTCTCCGCACCATCACGAGATGATTCGAGGGTGCTGCGGAATGAGTAGAGTCTCGACTGAAGGCAGTGGAATTACGGCGAAACCGGTCATTCGAGGAAGCGCTAGTATCACAGCATGGCGGCAGAGGACACCGCCTTGTAGATACCAATTTCCTAGTGGCATCTAAAGATAGTAGCGAAGCCAACATCAGCGCGCGTCCAGCTGGTGGAATGAAATCGTCGTCCTAAAACCGCCAAGTTGGCTGGTTGCGAGGTTGGATTTAAGTAGTGCCGTGTAGTGCCGTGTTGTCCCATCTTATCTCGTTCCCCTCTTCCTCCCTTCCCTCATCATCTCTCCAAACACCCCTCCTCCTCGTGTTCCTTCAAAAAATGTCCTGGAAACTGGGATCATCGAAAAGTGCGCTCTTGATTGGCCTTGTGTCTCACTATCAAACTCATTGATCCTGCTTGCTCCCCCACACCCATACGATCCCGATCCTCCGATCCTCTATCCCTGCAGAGGCAAAAGACCTCAAAGATGCTACGGTCCTCTCACGATCCGTTACTCCGATACCGTCACGACCGACAACTCCAAAACCTCATGGCACTGCTGAACAACAGGCCCATCTCCGCTCCGGCATGCTCACCATTCGCATCTTCTCCGGTGCGTCCTCTCACTGCTCATTGGACACAGAATATCATCGGTTACAGGCCGCGGTCACTCTCTCGCACCTGGCGTGCAGGTTCCAGAGGTGATCCAGAAAGCCCTCGAATCGTCGCCCACGGCACCCAGGCGAGCCGCCAGCAACCGCGAAAGCTTCCAAAGAAAGCGCAACTGGTGGCTTCCCTACATCGTCCTCGAGTTCGATAACAACCAAGTCCTCGTAGACGCCATGGGCGGCGATCTCGCAAATCCAATATGGAACTACCGTGCAGCATTGTACGACACTCTGATACACCCTCGGACATAAACTGATTGCCGGTTCCACAGCGATGTATCACGCACGTCAAACATATCCGTCTCCGCTTACTTACGTACTGCGGCAGTGGTACACAGCCAGGAAGACATGGGAAATGACCTGCTCATGGGGCGGGTACAGATAACACCAGCCCTAGATGGTCACGTGCGTTCTTCATCCTCTTCCTACCATTTGTCTCTAACTCTATCTACCAGTACGCGTCCGACCAATGGTATGCAGCTACTGCTGGCAGTGGCTCTTTCCATCTCAAGGTGGACTATCGGCCGACACGAGCCGAGCCACTCACGATCGAAGCGTTCGATCTGCTCAAGGTGATAGGGAAGGGTTCGTTTGGAAAAGTCATGCAAGTACGAAAAAAGGACACCATGCGTGTGTATGCCTTGAAGACGATACGAAAGGCACATATCGCGTCGCGCCCTGGCGAGATCACACATATACTGGCGGAGCGAACAGTCTTGGCGTTGGTGAACAACCCGTTCATCGTACCTCTCAAGTTCTCCTTCCAGAATCCGGACAAACTCTACTTGGTGATGTCATTTGGTGCGTGTTCGTTGCTAGGCCTACCATAACCTGTACTGACCATTCTGTAGTCAACGGCGGGGAGCTGTTCTATCATTTGCAACGTGAAGGCAAGTTCGACCAGGACCGTAGTCGGTTCTACGCGGCAGAATTGCTTTGTGCTTTGGAACATTTACATAGCTTCAACGTCGTATATCGCGATCTGAAGCCAGAAAACATCTTACTGGACTATACCGGCCATATAGCTCTTTGTGATTTCGGTAATGATCTTACTTACACGTCGATGGTCGCCATCTCACTGCTCCATCAGGGCTTTGTAAACTAAACATGTCCGAAACGGAAAAGACAAACAGTGAGGTTCATGTGATCGGCTCTAGGCATGGCTACTGATATCTCTTGTGCTTAGCATTCTGTGGGACTCCAGAGTACATCGCACCGGAACTATTGGAAAGCCAAGGTTATACGAAGACCGTTGATTGGTGGACACTAGGCGTGCTTCTATATGAGATGATGGTAGGCTGCGTTTCTCGTTGACAACGCGCCCACACGCTGATCCATATCTAGACTGGCCTCCCACCGTTCTACGATGAAAATGTGAATACGATGTATCAACGGATCCTTATGGACCCACTCTTGTTCCCACCTGACATATCTGGTGAGGCAAAGAGTGTCATGACGGGACTTTTACAGCGCGATCCGACTCGACGCCTCGGCGCGAACGGAGGGGAGGAGATCAAGAGACACTCCTTCTTTGCTAAATATATCGACTGGAACCTGTGAGTCAGCAACTGGTGGTCGAGGACAATAATAACCATCAAGCACAGGCTTCTGCAAAAAAAGATACAACCACAATTCAAACCGAGTGTGGTAAGCCGACCTGGTGACGCCATATTTCGGCGCTGTTGGCTCACGTGTTTGTACAGGAATCAGTGCTTGATGTGGCCAACTTTGATCCCGACTTTACAAATGAAGAGGCGCAAGACTCGGTGGTGGAAGACTCTCACTTATCGGAGACAGTCCAAGACCAATTCAAAGGCTTTACGTACAACCCGGCCAACGAACACCTCAGTGAGAGCGTCAGCTACGGTCACGTCATGGGGTGATCGACAGCAGTGGCCCTTTACGCGCGCTGGCCGTGGTTATCATGGGTCCACATTTCGCTATGGAACTTTCATTTTGTTTCTCTTTACCCGTCTCCTTATCCACTGGCAACGTTATCTGATGGTACCCCTAGTCGTCCTGCGACGATGAGTAAAAGATGTTTGTCAGCAAGATATCGAGCTTCCTATTCAGCTGCTTGTCACAGACGCTTCTGTATCGTCTATGCGATCAGGGAAGTTTTACTCCCCCGGAGCAACGTTTTAAAAGTGAAGGCATCATTCTCTCATTCATTGCATCGTCACCCCACTGGCATGGACTTGTTTACGGTTTTCGTTCTCCAACTCCCCTCATGACCTTTTTTCGTTTCCATCACAGCACTTTTTGAGTATAAGCAATTCGATGTACCTACTGGCTTAGAATTGTCCCAGTGGCACGGCAGATAATTATTGTTCAGAATGCGACCGCAGGGCGGAGGTATGCGCGAAGAACAATTGTGCAGACTCTAACATCGAAAAGATATTGAAAGGTACCTTGCTTCAAGGCCGTCTCTCTGTTGCTGCCGATCTGTTCCTGGCATCGAACGTTTCGGAGATGCGGCCATGACGGGGTCTGAGTTACGCAAGTAGTGGCAAAGTCAGCAGCCCACCCAAGTGGCTCCCGGACACTGGCAAGGGACACCTGCAGATGAAAATAGCGAGTAAGAAGTTCCAGCACGTCGGGGTTAATGATCCTCGGTCCATGCACCAGCTAGTCTGACTCTGCTCAGGATCCCCCACACACGACCTCTACAAACTGTCTTCACGATCGTAAGCTGATGTAACCGAACGGGCAGAAATCCCAACAAAGCAACAAAATAGAGATACAAAATTATGTGAATCGCGGCAAAGGTACCTATACACGTGTCAATATAGTCAACGCAGTATTTCCTACGCACACACACTGATACCTTAGGACTTGATCGATTGGTTCAGCCAAACAAAAGTTGATCTCGTCGGAATGACCGTGTTGACCGCAACTTCCGTAAGGCTGACGCCGCCCTCCGTTCTCTTGAATACCTTGACTCCAGCAGTTCCCGCGGACCCACCGGCAATGACATAAGCCTCCCCACCAAACCTTGCTTCTTCGCCAGACATGAACCCACTAATCTGATCGATGCCAGTATATATCTGATTGCGCAACACCAATTGGTTGTCGACGTTCTCGATTATCGCGATCGTGTCCCCTCGGGGGTCTTGCGCGCCCACATTTCGGTTAGAGGCGTAGATAAATCGGGAAGGATACTCTGAGGTGGGCTCGAGAATCACGAATTCTGCAGCAGCAAATCTCGAGCCTGCAGGCGGATTAGGTGGGGTGACGGAAATGTTTGAGATAATCGGGGAAGTGCCGTTAGGGTAGGCGGGAACCTCTTGCAGAGTGATGGCATTTGATGTTTCGTGAAGCGTGTAGAGCATATTACCTAGTGAACGATGATATCGATGAACGAGTACCATGCGGACGGCGATACGACAGACCTCTGATATGAATACGGCGAGGCCCGGTACCCACGGGGTGTTGAATTGCACCGTGGACAATATAGTCACCGGGGTTGGCGTTCACCGAACCAAGCCGCCAGATCTTATCGTTACCCTGCGCACCACTGAGATACCGAACAGATAAGCAACCGGATGGAAAACTAGCTAACCTTATCCGGAACAAAAAGTTCTTTACCATACTCGTAAGTCATGTGGGGTTCCGAGTGACCCTGGATACCAGTCGTGGGGGCAGGAAATTTCCAGATGGACGAGTCATTGGAGAAATATATGTCTCCCTCTGTGGGGATCACACGTACAGTGCCAGACATGTACTGTACAACGGTGAAATCGATGACTATGCGAGGTCGTGAGGGCACGTACATTAGCGACTGCAACCTGCCCTGTGGATAGACAAGAGCAATAGGTAGGCGAACTTCCCCCAGAGCTGGTCGTATCCACCAAAGTGATAGCACCTTTATTCGCAACAGTAAAGGATTGTACAGCTCCGTTTGGATAGTCCTCGTTAACCGCGCTAGATGCAAATCAGATCGAACTGAGAGCAAGACACACCAAACACATACTACAAGATACTCTTGTTCGTTGGGTGAGAAGTGATCCACGAAATGTTTTCACCAGTCGAGTACTGGTTGAGGTACGTCAAGGTGTTGTCATCGGTATTGAAAAGATAGGATGCGACGTAGGCGGTGAAACCGCCAGCGAGAATCGTAAAGTTGACCATCGTTATAGTTGACCCGGGAGTTCGAATGAGACTTGCCATGCGGATGAGGTTACTTATATACCTCGCGCGTAGAACCCCATCGGTTAATTTGCAAGCGGCAAGCAAGTATTTAACCTGCCAGTGGTGCTAGGAGGGCTCAAACCTCATGCCACAATGATTCCTTTGATGATACTCCATGATCCTGGGAAGTGTCCTTGGGCCCAGGTGCGATTCGCTGCAGTTAAATTCCATTGTACAGAAGACTCGGCCAGCGCGGATGGTGATAATGACGATAACTTCCTAGTTGGGACTCGGAGTCCCGCCTCAAGCTGCAGTTAGGTAAATGGAATTTTTTTTTAGCCAACTACGTACACAATGTTCTTCCAGCCAGATCAGAAGTCCAATCCTACGGCAGTACTACGATAAGTCTATACTTATGGACTGCAATGAGCGTCCTCTTCGGGGGTCTGCCAGCGCTTCGTACTGGTGTCCGGGTCATTAGTGATTCGTTGAAGTACATACATGTAAGTATTGGCATGTGCCAGTGCCAGTGTCACATTGTACTATGTGTTGGCGGTGAAAGGGCTGTATTTGTAATTGTGACAGCTCGCTTCGGCAGACTTGAATTATCTTCGGGTCGCTGGTAATTACAGTTGAGCGTTGAACCCGGTTAATATTCGATGCCCAGTCAGCGAGTGGTATCTGAGTGGAAGAGGTATCTGTGTGTGCCAACGGGCAATCGAAACTTCAATGCATCATGTCCGACATGACAACTCCCCGATAGTTAGTCCCCGATCCATAATATATAATCGTCGATGCTCATACCCACTAGTCTAAATGCTCTAGATCAACGTCCCTGACTATGTCTCGCCATTCATCGAGGTATCGGATCATCTCCGTGCATTTGTTCCTCACATCCCGGTCCGCATCTTTCCCGAGTACGAGATACAATGGCCATGCCTTTCCCTGCGCACGACCTTCTCCACAAACCACTTCGACGAGCGCATTCATGGCTTTGATAGGATCGCCCGGCTGTTTCCCCGCGGGTGCCCTGAATTCCTTTGCCGCTGTCGCCCGCTGATCATGGTAATCAGGGATCGGGTGCGGTGCATCAAAGGCATTGCGGTAAATCCCCTCAGTGCGAAAGGAGCCGGGTTCAACGATGAGGACACGGATGCCAAAGGGCTCGAGTTCGACAGCCATGGTCTCTGCCATGGCTTCCAATTGTGGCATAAAGAACCACCAATGAGTACGTCCTCGCCGTCATCGAACAGATTGGTATAGACCTCACCGTGTATCGCTGCCTTGGATGACCCGTAGAAACCTGAGTAGACAACGGTTAGCAGGGCGAGATTCTATTCAAATAGTTGCCAACGCAAGTGTACCTAGTCCCTGCTCGAACCACGATGGCGTCATACGTGTGCGGACCCGAGTAGAATGTTGGAATACCGCACCTTTACCTCCGTTTTCCAGCCACTTCGGCTGCCCATAGTGACGACCGTCCCTCCGTTTTCTATCACGAAACGTGTCGTGAGCAGGCCGAGGTGACGACATCTCTCCCATTGCGCCAAAAGACTCACGATTGCGCATGTAGGGCAGGACAGCTGTAGTAACATCGAGGGTCCCGAAAACGTTTGTCTTGAATTGGTGACGCAGCAAGTCCGTTCTGAGATAGCACAACATAAATTGCATCATGACAATCCGCATCATAAGGTGTGTTTCCCTGATGAACGTACCCGCCCTCCTCGATAAACGCAGGGATCGCCACTCCCGCATTGTTGACGAGCACGTTCACGGTGCCCCACCCTGACGCTTGAATGATAGAGTCGATCTGCTTCTTTACCTGCTTTGTCCCGATGGTGATATCAAGCTCCGCGCAATGGATATTTGCGGTTGGTAGCTCGAGGTCGTCAAGAAAGTGGGTGATATTAGCGAGTGTTTTGGCTGTTGCAATGACGCGATCACGGCGCGCTCGTACAATGTTCACAAGGCGTCGTCCGAAGCCGGACGAGGTACCTATGGTGGTATCGGATGGTGGTAAGGAAGCGATGGGATTGTAACGCGCCTGTGATGAACCATACCCTAGGAGATACCATTTCAGCAGATCATTTGTAGAGAGAAAGGCACTCGATTTTATCTGTCCATGCTTCAAGCCTGGGAACGCGTACGAGCGGCCCGGCCTGTGGACTAAGTGGAGAATTTTATTTGAAAGTGGTTGGAAACCTCGTAAGCCTGTCAAGCTGAAATGATCCGCTTCTAACCATTATGCCGCAAGGGTTGACCAAAAGGGCCTGCCACGTCACACCAAGTACTGTAAGGCCGGAACTTCGCGGGGACGTGACAGTTCCTCAGATCTCCCGGATGGACCTACACATAACACCACCTCGTTTGCAGGTTCTATTGACTTATTCTCTGATCCGAGCACCCGGATACGGCCGAGTCGCAAACGAAAGCGCAGGGACGTTGTCACCTCCTTCGTAACTATTTGTCAATAGTGCTGACCTAAATGTCGCACCAGATTAGGTCTTGTGCGCTACAACTTCAAGACTTGCCAGTTGGACTGTCGCTAACCCCGTTGAAAAGACAATCAGTCACCGACGGAACTTCATACAGGCTAGCAAGTGTGCGAACAGATGCTTGCAGCCACGCACGAGTCGCTGTATGTTGACATTTATCATGTCCCATTGAACAAAATCAAAGTACAGGCGAACCGCGAAGCAGTATTTACCGGGCGCTCTTGCTAGCCTTCCGCATGCGCCTTTTGCGTCCGATTAGGGGACCGTTCATTCTCCCAGGTTTCGCAGATTCCTCCTTGATCGGACGGTTCTTGCTTGATTGCGTTAACTCAGATGAAACACGGCGCTTCTTGGATGGTGGCTCATCAGCTTTGTTTAGAGTGGACTTTTTGGTGTGATTAGACTAATGAGATACTATAAGCAGTGTCACTCCCGCGGAGCTAAAAGGCTCACCAGTCTATCCTTTTGTGCCGCTCGCCGCTGAACGACTTGGATATTCTCAATGGAAAACTCCACGATAAGCGTCCCCTTGGCAGGCCTGGACGGAGCCTCTATTTCGTCCTTCACGCGTTTTATTCTCGCCTCGTCTGGGCTTTCCTTCGCTTTCTCCTGCTTTAAGAGGTCCGCGAGTTCCTCTTTCCACCACTTATCGAAGAGCACTCCGATATCCGGATTGTTATTAGCCCATCGCAATACGCGCAGCGCATCAGCATGGGTATCCATTTCAACGAAACCGTAACCACGACTCCGACCTTTCCCGGTGACGGGGTCGACACGGTCTGACTGGCGTACGATCTTGGCCTGCTTGACGCCCGTACGACGAGACGGTTTCTCTTTCCGCTTCTTCGAGACCGCATCATGCTCTTGTTTGACGACTTGATCATTTTGGTCACGGACTGTAGCAGACTCTGCAAGTTCGTCGGGACTAAGGCCTTCTCGTATACCTTTTTGCAGTTCCGCGTTGAACTCCCGAACGCTGTGAATGGCGAGGCGTTTGAGTACGCGCTCAGTGACGAAAAGTGGTATTTGACGTATGCTGAGCCGCGTCTTAGAAACATAAAGAGAGGGGTTGCTGCGGAGCATTGTTCGACGAGCATTGAAGGAATTTGTGCGCTTTTCTAACTCGGCCTGTAGTATTGTTTCAGCAGCAGGGGTATTAGGAAGAATCACTAGGAAAGTCGTATGTCAGGGGGAGTTGCGAGCGAAGGGCAGTGGCGTACCTCCCTCGCGTAGGAGGTAGAGATTCCGTCTGTCAGCTTTTTCTCGGCTCTTTTCGTGATCCTCTTTAAGCTTCGTAGCCTGTTCGCGCGTGACCGCGCGGACAACGTCAACTGTCCGACCATGCAGTACCAGGTTTTTAGCAATGCCGGCTGAGGGATCAGGGGTTAGGAGGGAAGGAAGTGAAAACGGATTTTTGGGAGGCTGTAACATATCTGAATCCGTATCCAAGGACCCAAGTGTATATACTCACTTGTGTCTGTGCTCCCATGGTCTCTGCGCGTAATACTTCGCTCTGCTTAATAGCTTTATCCGCGTCTTCCTTATTCCAGAAGCACGCGAATCCAGTTCCCCGGGGGCATTCGGTTTCGGGATCGAGCGCAAGACGGACATACCGGAGAGGACCAAAGGCCCGAAATCTGGATATGCGCGAGGTTAGATTTGCAGAAAGAAAGAAAATTTAAACCATACAGCGTTCGTATCTCATCTTCCGTAGCGGTAAATGGGATATTGCGGAGGAAGACCGTGTTTCCGGTGTCGGTATGGGGTAATTGTGGTTTTCTGAGGGACTCGTCGTCACTGTCACGCTCGGGAGCCTCACTATCTTTGTCATCGTCATGTCCACTCTCTTCACCTTCGTCTCCGGAACCTTCTTCGTGGAGTCCCAGTTGTTTGTGATCGCTATCGGCTTCGCTTTCCTCGCCCGTGCTTCCCTCTGGTGCTGCATCGCCCATGTCCATATCCAAAACATCGTCCACACCGAACTTCTCCTTCTCCTTCTCCCATCTCTCCTTGCTAAGAGCCCAGTCAACCGCGATCACGCGCCCTTTATCCCCGACGTATTCGGGTTCCTCTACCGCCTCCGCCTCTTCTCCCGTCTCCGTTTTGATGTTCTGTCGCTTCTTTTCCTCCCGCCGCTGTTTCTTTCTTTTTTGTTTGTCCGCTATGAGATCGTCCGCCATCCCGGCGAAAACTTTCATACCGTTACATTTTTCCAACGCAGATTCAGCATCCTTCTTGCTCAACATCCAGACGAACGCAAACCCCTTTGATCGAGTTACCGTGGGGGATATCATTTCCGCCTCGTCCTCGTCCTTGATATCATCGGCATTGGTTAATGGAATATGGATCGAGTGGATTGGCCCGTGCGGAAGGAAGATGGCTCGTAAATCCTGTTCGTTGACGTCAAACGGAAGATTTCGAACGATGAGACGACTGGCTCGGCTTGGCATGGTTTCCGGGGTAACTTCTAATGCAATGTGATTAAACGTGAATTGTGGGGATGAATGAATAATATACTCTTAATTGTAGTCTTGGAGAGACTTTCCAATCGCTTCTTGAGCGTCACGGAAAGTAAGCTGCCTTTGAAAACATGAGCATGGAGCTTATTGACTGCGTCTTGCGCCAAACTGGATGAAGAAAATAGTACATGTGCTGAAATCAGCTACCGTAAGCATCCAACAATGTGCAGGGAGGTGACGTGCTTACCCATAGACGAATCTTCACCTACAGCGGTCTTCGCTGGCCACTCCACATTCTCTGCGCCTTCATACTTGCGAAGCTTCTTCCACAACGTCTTCTGGTCGACTGAAGACGGCAAGCCAGACACAACTATTGTCCGAATGGCTAGAGGGTCATTGACCTTTCGCATCTGTGGATTTCGTACGGGAGTCTCCTTTTCTCCTTTCACGGCTACCGCTTTCGACTGGTTCTTTGCCTTATCTTTCGGCTGGGAAAACGGCGAGTCACGGCGAGAAACTAAGGGAAACGAAATAAGCTCACTTTGCTCTCTGCCCACTGTACTCGTATGTTTCTGTCATTGAGGGACATGCCATTCGTCGTGATCGATTCGAATACAGTCTGGGCATCTTCCTTGATAGAAAAGGAGACATATCCAACTCCCTTGGAGACACCCGACCCGTGTTCAAGGACGACAAATGCGGAGCGTACGGGTGCAAAATCGGAAAAAGCGGTCTGGAGATCAGTAGATGTCGCGTCGTATGGCAAATTGGACACAAAGAGGGTAGAACTGTACAGTCTCGATATAGTCGCACTTTGCTTCCAGAGCGGGACACTCACCCATGACCGTGACCGCTCTCTACTGTGGTTTCGTCGTTCCTTGTCTTGCGCTTCCCCAAGGTCGACATGGCTCGTACCAAAGTCAGTTGTTTGGCATTATGAGCTCAACCCTCTGAACGTGGGAAACCTCACCTTTCCGTTGCCCACGTCGCGACGGCACCGCATGCCATTCAACATTTAAGCAATAGCCTATCAGTTATCAGTCAATAAGGACATTGATCTCTAGTGCTAACATTACACGCCCACAGTCGAGGCCACCCTCCTTCTCTTGATGCCGGGGTTCGGAAATCCTCCTTTGGTGCTAATATGTACTACAGTGGTGACTTTGACTGGCCCTTTTGCAGTACCTACATATGCAGGGTTGCGTGGGGTTCTCTCATGATGAGTTCATACTATGTATCTTCTTCGCAGTTGCTGTTGATCTTCCGTTTCCTTGCGGTGGGTTGCCAGGGGTTCAACCAGCCAGGGAAATTTACCGTGGCAATCATCGGCTCTAAACAGTGTCAGTTTCATGATTGTTTTATGGTTTCAAAGTTTCCTCTGGGTAGAGATGGGTGGCTGCCAACATGAGGTCGTCAACGCACTGACAGACTCGTACCAGCACAGAGATATGCCCACCACTACTGGCACACTGCGAGAATCTTTCATCTAGGACAGCAGTTTCTGAAACACTTCTCATCTACCGCTGTCGAGTCAGAAGATCCCCGGATCACATGGTTAATGATCTGGCCCTGATCCGTATGCTCGATGGTGTGATGTAATGCCCCGCACTTGGCACGTTTCATCTGAAACAATAAAAGGCGTAGGTTTCCAAGCATGCGGTGCGGGCATTCACAATGGTCAACTTTACGATTCTCGCGGGCGGTTTCGATGCCTACATCACATCCTACTCGTTCAATACCGATGGCAACAGCTTGACTTACCTCAATCGGTACGCGACGGGCGGTAGCCCTTCGTGGATAAGTTCTCACCCAACGAACAAGAGTATACTGTAGTATGTGTCCGGCTTGCTTCTTCCGGGGAACAACGATCTGATCTTTCATTCAGCGCGGTCAACGAGAACAGCCAAAATGGAGCTATACAATCTTTTACCATTGGAACTGAAGGCGCCATTACTCTGGCAGACACATTTAGTTCTGGCGGAGGTAATCCTAACTACTGCGCTGGACTATCTGCAGGTCAGGTTGCAGTCACAAACGTATGTAGCCACAGCGCGGATTTGACCAACATATGTATTGACCACGACTTAGTACAACTCTGGTACAGCGCGTGTCATCCCGACGGAGGAAGACTACCTTCGTTTCTCCAACGACTCTTCCGTCTGGACGTTTCCTGTCCCCACCACTGGTACACAGGGTCACTCGGAACCCCACATGGCTTACGAATATGGTCAAGAACTCTTCATTCCAGACAAGGTTAACTGCCTTTCCTTTCTTTTACTATATCCGTTCAGTATCTCAGTGACACACAGGGGAGCGACAAGATCTGGCGACTCGGCTCGGTAAGTGGAAACTCCGGCGACTACGCGGTCCACGGTGAAATCCGGCATTCCACTGGTACTGGTCCTCGCCATATTCGTATCCGAGGTACGCCGTATTCGCAATCTGTCCTCTACCCCGCTGATCATTTGCTAGATAATATGTTGTACACGATTCACGAATTATCAAGCACCCTGACTCTCCAAGAGGTCCCCTCCTACCCTAACGGCACTTCCCAGATTCTGTCGAACGTCACCATCGTCCCACCTAATCCGCCTGCAGGCTCATCATTCGCTGGGGCGGAGATTTTGATTCCCGAGCCCACCGCTGAGTATCCTACCCCGTTTATCTATGCCTCAAATCGCAATACGGGCGTGCAGGACCCTCGTGGGGATACAATCGCGATATTCGAAAACGTCAACAACCAACTCGTTTTGCGCAATCAGGTGTACACCGGTCTTGATCAGATCCGTGGGATGATGTCCGGCGAAGAAGCAAGATTTGGTGGGGAAGCTTATATTATTACCGCCGGGTTCGCAGGCACTGCTGGAGTCAAGGTCTTCAAGAGAACAGAATGTGGTGCTAACCTTCAGGAAGTTGCGGTGAACACGGTCGTCCCAACGAGAACGACCTTTGTTTGGTTGAACCAAGATCAAGTCTTGAATTAACCTTGTCGGTACGTGTAGTACAGCCAGTGACTAGGGGACGAACAACGACTCATATATGTATGCTTTGGACAGGGTTATCGTAACATTCACATCTGGTTTTTCCGAGCAACCAGGTTTTGCACCGAGTTTAAAATGCTAGCCCGAAATGCGGATAGCAGCGTGATCAGTTTTGAGAAGGAGGGAATGAAAGAAAGACCATTACGAGCCTCCATTGTATCATGCTAAGAAGCCTACTTCAAGTAGTACACACCGCATGGAGCTATCGTCCCGGGTCAAGGAGAATTGTGATCATGTGCACAAGTCAGTTAAGAACGTGAAGGTTCAAAGGGAACTTACTTCAAAATCAGCGAAACTCAGGAATGTAATTAGCTCACCTTGGCCACCCTGTTCACACCCCTGCAATGGCTCGTCGGTCTAGGTAGTTTTTGGCGCGGTTGCCCTCGGTGCCGAGATAGGGATTACTCACGTTATTCGTTTGTGACTCGGTCGCATCGTTGTATACTCTGACTCGGAGCAGATAAACCTGATCATCATCATCTGTTCCCGTTGACATGACATCTCCCAAAGTATGGCTTATTACAGGTGCGTCTTGCTTATCCCACCGAGTCAACAGTCCGATTTCACCCATTGACATAGGTACTTCGTCGGGGTTCGGACGTCGGCTTGTAAGCATCGTACGAAAACGCGGTGATCGCGTGATCGCAACAGCCAGAACGTTGGCCGATATCACCCACTTCCTAGAGGACTCCGATTTGCCAAGATCAAATATCTATTGCGCAGAGCTTGATATCGCAGCTGGCACAGAGCGAGTGAAGAACTCTATCGAGGCGATCATTCAAGCATCGGGATGGGGGACGGTGGACGTGCTTGTCAACAACGCAGGAGTGGGGATCCCCGCGTTCGTCGAGGAGGGCGGGTACGCTTGTCAGATCTGGCCTGATGATGCCACGACATAATCTGGCGCTGCGCCTTTACAGAGCAGAATTGATGCGCTATCAATTCCAGACGAACGTCTTTGGGACGCTCGATGTAACCACGGCAGTCTTGCCCTACATGCGGAAACGTGAGTCTTTGAGCTCGATAACTTATAAGCCACAGTCTGTGCATAACACGTTTCGTGATAGAGAAAAGTGGGACGGTGGTGGTGATCGGGAGCCGGAGTGGATGGAAGACGGAGATCAATGTAGAGTTTCATATTTCACTCTGGTACAACAGCGTCCTCACGGTTCAAACAGGGTGTAGGTACGCTGGCCTTTAAATTCTCTCAATTTGAGCGTTCCCGCACAATTTTTTGTCACTCCCAGGCTTCTACGGGTCGTCTAAAGCGGCGATACACGGTACAGTCTACGCAAGCCTGACCCACCACGCACTCCTCTGACATCATGTTTTTTTTGCAATAGCCATCGCAGAGACCATGGCTGTCGAACTCGAACCCTTTGGCATCCGCATGCTCATCGTCGAACCGGGCGCATTCCGCACCGAGGGGATTTACCGCAATGACTTTGATGCATCGTGTCTGATCGCTGATTATGATGATAAGCGAGAGGCAGCGGAAGAGAAGTTCAAGACGCCTGCGGGGAAGCAGCCAGGCGATCCTGTCAAGGCGATGAACGCGCTCGTCGAGGTGGTTTGTGGAGAGGGCCGTGCGCATGGGAAGGAATGGCCGCTGTATCTCGTACTTGGCAAGGACGCGGAGCGGGACGTGAGGAATAAGTGTGCGCGAATGATCCACCATCTCGACGAATGGAGTGATGTAGTCAGAGACGTCGATCTAGACGAGTTGAACTGACTGAATCAAGGAGCAGCGACGTTGATCGCGGAGCTATACCTGATGCAGATAATAACGATATTTATGAATCGAACTGACCATAAAAATGAGTAACAGCCTGAACCCTACTATCTTTCTACCAAGCCGCCGCGACATGTTGACCCCATTGAACCCATAAAAGTTCACCGGTATTGATTATGCTCTTGCAATGCGACTCCAGGATGCAACCTTGCCCACGCAAGCCTCTCGTCCACCCATTCTTCCATACTCGCCGAAGCCCAAGTGCCCGCTTGAAGGGACAACTGCTCCTTGAAATGGCGAAACAACTTTCCGCATTCATACAACCCGTGCCATTGCTCGCTGTGCATGGCCTTGCAAAAGATCTCCCGTAACACATATCTGTCCTCTGCAGAACCCCCTTCATATCTTGCTTCTGGGTCGTCAGGATCGAGAAGCCATCCAGGGATAACAGCGCACTCCCAGGATGGTGCGATCGTGGTGCCCTCAAAATCAATAAGGCCCGTCACAGTCGCCAACGTAGGGTCTATCTGCCAAGCACGATGTTGACCTGTGTAGAGCGAGTTCGAAAGAAGTAAACACACCATGACATTCGACAGGCGGAAGTCGTCCAGATGAATTGAAAATGGTTTCGTCGGCGCACTAACGGATCCACCAGGGTAATGGTTCCCCGGATAGACAGAACATAGCTCGAGTACTTTTCTAAGCACGCGTTCTGCCACCTCTAGCCGGTTTGTAGCTACCTCTTCGTCGCCCTCGTTGAGTTCCGCCAACACAATAGACCGGTGGAGGAAGATAACGTGAAGTTCGGCTTGTATGAAACTCTGGAGGTATTCCGTGGTGTTCGAGAATGGACCACGAAATTGGGAAAGTTCAGTTGACAGCGGATGCTCAGTATCAGGTACCCGAACAACGCCATCGAGAGCGCGATAGAAGGGCGTACTGACGATAGGTCCGACATCAACATGACATTCCGACAAAGAGGGGAAATATAGGGATCCAGCGCGATCGAAACGCAACGCAAACATGGCCCTGAGGTGCTCTGCAACTTGCGCGACTATACGCTCTTTGTCATTCATGGAAAGGGTGTCCCAGTGTTTGTCAGCAGAAACACCTGGCATCTCAAGTCGCTGATGATTCAGTGTGAAAGACTACCAATGGACCTACTTTTTGAAGGATCATATACTCTGCTCCTACTGGGTTAGACGCGTCCGAGTTCCATTCATAGACTTGGGGAGCAGGAATTTGTGTATGCTCAGTCAAGTATTTGAGAGTAGCAACCTAGCAGCAAATGAGGCGCTAGCTGGATCATGTGGATAAACATAACCTACCTCCGATTCCAGCTTGTCCTTTGGAAACGCAGGTGCAGCAACGCGCACAACGCCGAGCGATGTTCCGTCCTTGTTTATAACGTCGTATACCTATATCCACAAGATCACGATTACGAGGAAAATAAGGATCGAATGTACTAACCTTGTGATAACCACCCTCCGCCAGCTTCCTAAGATCACAAGCAGTCCCAAAGTAGGAACTTGCAGCGACTCCCAACTGACCGAGACTAAAAGTGTCAGGATCGGCTTCACCATCGTAGGAATACGTGGACAATGAATCGTCTGTGACCATCACAAGATGAAGTTACAAAGACCAGATATCAATGGTTTGGATGTTCAACGTTCAAGAACGACAAGCCATCTGTGGAAAGCTGGAGCGCGTTGGTATGACTCACGAGATCGTGGTCCCGTGACGGCCCATGTCTTGGCGACGTCGTCGAGATTGCCGGCTTCGACCAGTAGCTGGGAGTCCTATCTTATCGAACGTTGCGGTACATAATCTGAGCAGCGTGAACCTCCCAGGGAGACATGTGCAGAGTAAAATGAGGTCCCGTTTATGTGGCTGTGCTACATCTGCTTTTCGCCCTAGTACACTTTTTCATAATGCATATGGTAGTAGTGCATAAATTACATATTACATTGGGTTTCAAGTAATCCCACAGAGGTATAATAACTGATGGAATACCATCACTATGATTATGACTGTAATAGCCCGGTCAGCACGGTGGCTTGAGATACCTGGATAGCAGGCTAGCAGCACGACCCACCGGCCACTCTAAGATATGCCGTGGAAGCGTGGTCATCGGATGGGTAACTGTCTGTCGGTGATAATACCCAGTCAGAAGACGAAGTTAGTTTTGGATGGAAATAAAGGCACCTCTAGCCCGGAGAACCGGTGTCTCACAAAGAAAGACGAACTGCGGTATCTATTGATGTGTGTGAACGGACTTGAGCGTTATCCCATGATGTCGAGCCGGACGGCATTGAACCCTCTGATACGGCGATCATGGCAAGACAAGGAGTCTGGTTCATAACAGGTGTACAAGGTCTCCGACCCTCACATATCCAAACTAACCAACGTTTGTCTGTTCAAGGAACTTCGTCTGGGTTCGGCCGGCGGCTCGTCACCGCCGTGCTGTCCCGAGGGGATTGTGTCATCGCGACAGCGCGCTCCATCGACAAGATACAGGATTTCGATTTCCCGAGTTCGCCCAATCTTTGCTTGTTGCAGCTCGACATTACGTCACCTCCTGAAACCATCAAGGCTGTAGTGGATGAGGGGGCCGCGAAATGGGGAACTATTGATGTCCTCGTGAATAATGCAGGTGCCGGAATGCCAGGTCTTCTCGAAGAAGGCGGGTGAGTAGGGAACCGTTGCCTTCGTTTGCCCGTTGTCTGGACTCGGCGCCCTAGTGTTCAGAAAATGATCGCACAATATGAAGTCGGAGTCTTTGGACCGCTGAACGTGACAAATGCAGTATTGCCATACATGCGAAGACGTAAGTTGAATGGATCTGGCAACGGTAACCTCTGAGGTTTTTTTCACCAAGAAAGAAGCGGAACGGTCGTCATTATCGGGAGCCGCTGTGCTTGGAGACCAGAAATAAAGGTGCCTTGGTTCTTCCCGACTTCTGACCCAATCCGTACTCAATTCTGTCATAGGGCCTCGGTCAGTATGCTGCACGCTTGTGAAGCCTTGGGCCATCGTTCATCGACATCATGGTTGCAGGATTCTATGGATCTTCCAAGGCAGCCGTACAAAGTATGTTCTTGCTGCTCTGACGTTCGTCGTGCATTGAAGTCATTTTATCAGCGATGGCTGAAACCCTCGCGGTCGAATTAGCACCACTGAATATTCGGGTGCTGATCGTCGAACCAGGGTCGTTCAGAACGGAGGGAATCTATAACAATCAGTTCGACGTGTCCAATCCGATACCCGACTACGATGAACAACGTGCAGATTCGTTGATGACATACAATGCAATTGATGGTAAGCAACCGGGTGATCCGGTCAAGGCGATGAACGCTGTTGTCGATGTCGTGCGGGGCGAAGGTGTTGCAGCGGGGCGGGAGTGGCCATTGTACCTAGTTCTAGGCCGTGACGCTGAGCGGGATATCCGGGCCAAGTGTGCACGTATGATTGCGCACTTGGATGAGTGGAGTGACGTCGTTGGAGGGGTAGGGATATTGTAGATCACGTGATTAGTATGAAATGTCAAGGAATGTGACAAAGAAAAGGTATAAGAAAGACCACCGACATGCAAGGCAAGTTTCATCCCCGCTCTTTCTCTCTCTTCCCCTCACGATATCGACAGTCGCTGTACCCTCCCCTCCTCCCCCGCATACCTTCAACATCACAACCGACCTCCCACTCAGTCAAAAGTGCACCCGATGTACATATACCGGCCCAATTCACTCATTTCCACCACGTCGCACGGGCGGAGGTCATCTCAAGGTCTGCACAGCCTGCATGGAGAAACAGAACGCGCGGAAAGTCGCCTCTGAGATGGTTGCAGAGACATCCGGTCGCACTCAGATCGCAACCGCCGCCATGTCCTTTGATGACTTTCTCAACCTCGTCACCCTCAATAAGACCCGCCCGTTCGACTTTGACACCATGGTCAGCGTACCACCTGGGTTCTTTGTCGCCGGTGAACATCTGTATAATCGTTCAAATCGAATAAGAGATTTCTTGGCCGAGGCGTCGGATTATCACTGGAAGTACGTCTTGTTCTCCCTCCCCTTGCCCGTGCTCGGTTACTCACACCAATGATCCCTCACAGCCAAAAGAAGACAAAGCGCGGCGGGAAATCAACCGTCGTCACCTACTTTTGTGCCCAACTCGAAGGCGAACAATCCAAATCCCGTACACAAGACTCGGATCGCAAATCACGGAGTCGTATCACACGCTACCACTGCGGTGGTTGGCTTCGGATTACCGTCATGGACGACAACGAACATCTTCTCCGGATACGCATGACACACGCCGAAGCCCACCCCAGCTTCCCAGCCTCCTTTCGAAGACCGCCTCATACGTCCGAGTTTAAGCTGGATGCAACACCGAAACCCATGTCAGTCCCAGTCCCAGTTCCGCCGGCACCCCCGCCGCCAATCTTCGCAAATATGCAACATCCACCACATTTGATGGTGGAACCGCCGCCTGCAGGGCATCCTATACCCCCTGGACCTCCACCCGTGCATCATGATATGCAACCCCCACCCCCGCCACACCCTGAAGCACAGGAGGAAGAGGAACATCCACTAGCTGAGAACGTGCTTGTGCCCGAGGAAGTCGCACCCCAGGTAACTCACACTCCTGTAAGTACGGAGACACCCTCGTATGACCATACTCTTACCTTTATACCAGCAACCGGTGGTCTTTTTTTCTCCCGAACAACTTGATGGCCTGAAGCGAAAGTTCGAGGACATGATGGCCGCCGCGAGCGGACCTGTTCCTCCCGACCTCGCGCACGCACTTGGTTCTGTGTTTGACCACATCGAGCGGACAACCACAGATGTAGATATAGGCAGGTTCTCCAAGCGACCCAGGATTTAGCGCTTAGCAGTCGCACACACGTGATAGTCTACGATGCACATATTCTGTGTAGCCAGGATTTTGTTGTTTGATTGGCACTGCGCTGTACCCTTTCTATCTGTGTCGTTGGTGTTGTTCTAGGGCTTAAACCTGTTTAACAGCGAAGTAATAACACACTGCTGTATTGGATCACATTACACTTATCTGTCCTGTATAGCAATAATGTGCGTTTCTAGTAACAAGCTCGGAGATGGTTAGTCGTCGTGCGTGAATTGCAGGGTATCGCAGATGCCATGATGATGACGCGGAGCACAGGTCAGTTGGACAGTTCAGATATCTTCATGAACGCTTGGAACAAGGCCGGGACGACAAACGGTGCTCTGCACTCCCTCTCGACTTCACTCAACGTACTCTCCGCACGCATCCTACTTGCTCGCTCTAGCCTGAGCTCATTCTCCAATCGCGACACCTCTGTCGAGAAAAGAGTCATCCCACGCTCAGCTACGAGGGCGGACACACATACCATCTCGCAAAGCACTCTCTGCACCACTTCTGTCGTCTTTTCCGCCGTCAGCACCACTACCGCCTCCAGTCTGGCTCCGATAACTCTCAACCGGCGGTGCACCAAGCCTCTCGAGGTCGTCCAAAATAGCCTGTTCGCGTATCTCCATCGTCGCGAGCTGGTTCCGCGTTTCCAACAGTTCGCGCATCAACCTTGCGACGTCCCCAGCACCCGAGGACGCCGAGCTCGGATTGGGTGAGGTGGAAGCCGGTGCAGGAGTAATGGAAAGCCCAGACGCGGGTATTGGGGCAGGTGCAGTGGACAACGTACCGGCGGGAGCGGGGCCAGCAGGCGACGGTGGTCGTAACTCCGAATCCCGGTCCAACGGACCCCAACCGGGTGCTGATGTCGGGGGCGCAGAGATTGGCGTGGTGACAGGAAGGGGCGTGAGTGGGGTCATCTCACCCGAGTCGCGCGACGGCGGCCGTTTCGGTGCGTCATCCTCTCGTAGGGGTTGGGGAGCTGGTTTCGGAGGGGGTTCTCTGGGGGTGGTCGATCGATGTTGCGGGAGGTCGGTTTTGGGAGAGGTGGGTATGCGGGTGGGTTGTGCTTGCGTGTTGATCGTTCGGAGGTCAGGGCTCATGCGGTGTGTTTCTGGCATGTCCAGTTTTTGTCGCGTCGGGCTGTTGGACGAGGCCCCGATGCTACTCATACGTCGCTTGGGACGGGGTGGTAGTAGTCTGTCTAATCTAGGCTGTTACACGCCGAATGAGCAACATGAACACGTGTGAACGAGAGAAGAACCCTACGGCACTGGGTGGAACCCTTGGCGGGGGAAGAAGTGGCGGCGGCGGTTTCGCAGGAAGGAACGCTGGGACAGATACCTGGGCAGGTTGTTGTGGTACTCCAGACGAGGAATCGCCCATTCTGAGCGTGCCTGGCGGAACATCCTGTACCTGATCTCGTTGTACAGTCGAGCGAATCAACACGCCACTGAGGTGCACAACACACACGTCCTCGGGTCAGCAAGGAACGGCGTGCACAGAGGGAAAGCGACTTGCTCTTGCGTCAACGTGATAGATTCTCTGGCAATATGCGAATCGACGATGCTTCCGAGTGAGACGCACGGTGGAACGAGTGGCAGACGCTTACATGGAGAGAAACTCTCGGAGCTTGAGTGCTTCTGGATCGTCGCTACACAGTTTGAACCAGCGCGTGTGCAGAGAATCCTAGGGACCGCATTCACATTAGCCCGACCACACACGACACGGGCAGCGTCCACGCACGGCTAGTCCATCCAGCTTTGGACTCGTTCCTGCTGCAGGCCAGTGGAGGATAAACGACCCGTTGACGCGGCGTACGTTTTTCTGGGATGGGGAGTGCACGCGGAGATGGGCGAGGTCCTTTTTCAGGATGGCGAATTCGGAGGAGGCGGTTGCGGGAGAGGCGACTCGGTTGTATTTCGCGCCACGGTATTTAATGATGACCTCGAGACCTTCTGCCATCATTCGGTATTCGGTGTGGTGGTTATGTTCGAAGTGCACTTGGCACATGACCACATATCATATAGAATCATAAACATGTCAGACTACGATCCCTACACCTGCCACGCAACCCACAACCAGGAAGAGAATGACCCTGCGCCCTCTCCTTCACAGCATCGATATTCCCGACGACGTTTTTGATGATACAGACTTTCTATCCTCTCTCGCTACGTTCCTCTCCCCCGTTCGGATCGAGGCGCCATAGAGCTACTTACAGGTATCCTGCGCAGTCCTGTTGAACCTACCTACTTCGTGAAACACGTTGGGCTGTTAAAGCCGCCATCCAATCATCCCTTTAAGTGACCGTTCTCCTCCAGGCGTGCTCTATGTAAGCAGTCCATGATATTCTTCTTCTTAACCTCACAAACCATGCCGTTCAAACCAATCTCTCTAGCGACTTTCGCCATGTGATGTGAACCAAGATCCTCCGACGTCTCAGGAAGCTCGGTCCTTCTACTCCGAAGTCGCTCTCTGACGCGGTGTTGCAGACTTGCCCGTGTTTCAGAGACAATAAATGGCCGGCAGATGGACATGCAGGCTCTCCGACGATTCTTTCCAGCCCTTGATCTCCCTCTCGATCTTACCAATGATATCCGGAACTCCCACCGCCATACTCACGAATACATCCTGACCTCTCTTGGAGATCACTGATACGAGGCCATTTGGACGAGTTTCTATGGAAGGGTAAATCTTCGGGGAAGGCATATCAGAATGACCCTATGACCCTTCATAATATCGAACGCGCGGTGGAGCGAGGTATTGATGACTGGATTGCTTGTGCCCCACCGCAAACGTGGCCCGTGCCCAGCTCAAAGCCTTGATAGAACAGTGTCTGCCACCTAGAAACCTGTGATCTCCTCGCAACTACCCTCCCGACTATTCTTCTCACCTTGGCGATAATTAAACTGTGGGCTGCTGTAGATAAGCTGGTCGCCGAGGAGATCCCCGCTCTCGCTAACTACCCACCTGAAATCCTGACAACCATCTTCGAGCGTCTGTTCCTTCCTAGTCCCACGAACCTCCGCCGGGTTCGCCGGTTACAAGTACCTTACTTCCCGGCTTAGTCGGGTACGCCAGGAATGCTCTGCGCTTTCGGATGCGTCCACCCAACACGGTTTCTCCATTCGGAATCACGTCGATTCCACTCACCATCAGGAACTCAAAGGTGGTGGTGACGCGGACCTGTCGGACGGGCCATAATCTTTCCTATGGTTATCAACAAAGAGTTCTGCAAACGTCGTGACTTCCTCGGAGTGCCCTCACTTCCAAATGCACGATTAGAGGAAAAGGAGGAGAGTGAGGTATCCCAGGAGATCCAACGCGAACGGGAGGTAGAGCAGTCTTCTAAGGCTGAGCCCGCAAAGTATTCCCTTCATCCTAACGTCACCAGTTTTGCGAGGAATGAGACCATTCCGCATTCCGGCACTGCTTTCCGTCCCCTCTTCATGGCTCTCGACCACAGCTCTGGGGTGACTAGCGATGTGCACGTCTGGGGCCCATACATTCTAGCGACAGTAGATCTTTGCCAGGCAATGAGTCGTCGAGGGTGGACCACCCAAATGGCGCGTGGATGACTATTTGCTTCCTGTCCTGGGTTCCCTCTGGCAAATTGTATGGGAACGATGCTCTGGTAACCATTAGTCCATTCGAAGTCGACCGTTGATGTCAGATATTAGGCTCAGGAAATATGTGCACCTTCACCCGTACATTCCTCATACGTCCGAAGCAATGAAACCTTGCGACGATTTCATGCTTCATCCTGTCCCCACTGTGCCCTCCGACTGGTCTCCCCTTTGGCATTTGGTTGACCAGCTCAATTTGTCTGCTGGACAGACTACGTGTCTTATGTCTGATTATCTCGCTTCCTCGGAGCGCACAGGGAAGACCTGGTGGCCGATGCGACAACGGTGAGCAGGCTCGACTGGCTCCACGTTCCCGGTGCATTCGATCTCGGTATCGAAGAAACATCATTCGAAGACAACCCCTTACGATTCGTGATGCTGCGCTTGCTCTCCGGAGGAGAGAGATGCCTTTTGATAAGACGCACATGGGTAGAGTTCTTCAAGGCTGGCTATTGACAAGAGCTGACTTCCTGAGTCCGACCTCCGCACCGGGCATATCAAGTTATTAAATGATAAACTCGAATTTCACAGTCCTGAAAGGTTCGAGGACCAGTCTATCTTGCCGGAAACTGATCTCCACTATTTCATGCACACAGAGGTACCAAATGTGTACGGATAGATATGCACGTTGAGCCGCCGTAGTAGCTTCATGTACAGTAGATTTTGTGTGCTGCCAGTGCACATCCGAATCACCAGTTACCAGCGGGACCATCGTCTGCCCAGGACACGTTCAAATCGTTGGGCATTCAATTTTTCAAGGTTATTTTCTGACGCCCCGGAAGAAAAGGTGGTATGAAAGCATATAACTGTAGGGTGACATTCTTGGGAAATTTTTCAGTAGAAGTCTCGGAGAGCAAGGTCAAACTTGGTATCACGATTCTATCCAGCGCTCAGCTCTGTACTCAGTACTCAATGACCAGCAGATCCCATTAACTCAGATGAACACCGTCTCCCACTGCAACAGCAAGCTCGTCTGCCTCACAACAAATAGTAGGGATCACACTTTCGGCGCGTTCCCGAGATTGGGGCGAACAGGGGTGAACTAGGTAAGTGACTCATCCGAAACGTACTCAGACGTAATGATCGGGATAATCTACTAAATACAAAGTACTGTATGGAAAGCGAGACAGTCGCGCTTGTGACTTGCCTGTGACTTGACCAAATATGATTGACGATGATCAACAGTTTTTGGGAGTGTTCGGTGGCCAACGATCATCGCCTGCCGCACATGGTCAAATTCTCAGCGTGACAAGGCGCAACTGTCTCGCTTTCCATAGTACTGCACCTTTTTTCGTGCTTCGTCTGTCCCGGTCTCCAAGTCTGACTACACATGTCATTACCTCCTGAGGCTCCTCATCCGCCTGATGCGGCGGCGGCACCACCGTCAACTTCGACACCCATTGCGACAATCAGCTCATCATTCTTACCACCTTGTCACCCAGATCCTTTGAATACCCAGAAAGACACCGTATTCGGTGGGGCACACGCTCTCCATGACAACAGTCGCGCTGCGCAAAAGGATCCAGTCGAGTTTTACATCCCTTCGGCTGCCGAACTGTTCGGTCTAAGGGCATCATCAACTTCGGTTCCCATTGCGACAACGAACTCATCCTCACAGCTTGAGCTTGATCCAAACCTTCCAGAGACTCGGGAGCACGCGTTTGTCGATGGGTCAAATGCACCCTGTGACACCAGTCGTGCTGCGCAGAAGCGACCAGTCAGGTTTTATGTGCCTTCACCTGCCGAGTTATTCAAATTTGGTCATGGGCATACTGAGGCGGTGGGACCGTCGACTTCAGCTCCCATCGCGACACCGAATTTGCCCCCAGCACAGCCTGGGCCCTCAAGCTCGAGTTGTCATCCAGATCCTCCGATGACTCATGAACACCCATCTCGCGGTGCAGCCAACGCATGCGCCGGCGATGACAAGCACGCTGCGAAAAAGCGCCCGCTTGAGTTTCATCCTTTCGGCGATCCCTTTCCTCTTGCGAAGAAGTTAAGGACGAGTGTAAGCCATGTCGATCTGTCATCGTCCGGTTCCTCACACACCGCAATAGATGTCTGCCCCTGAACCTTCAAGAGATGCCGAAGAACGTCGCGCTCTTTTATCGCTACAGCTCGCGGCGGCACGCGCGATACCGCGACGGCAAAGGTTTCGTATCGCCTCAGTCGCATTCATGAAGTCGATATGATGCGCAGCATCATGCAAGACGAATATCAAGAAGCTTTAGCTATCCTCAAATCGACAGAGGAGGGACTTGTTGACGCGCAACGCGATTTCGATGAGATCAAGATGAGACCTCCGCCCATGAAGGTTGTGCCACTCACCGCTGAGGCTCTAGGGCTCCCACCTGTTCCTGCCCCCTGGGACTCTGAGCCATCTTCGTTCTATGAGGGAAGTATCTATGATTCAGATGAGTCCCCATCTGGATCTGCAACTCCTGTGCCCACCGATGCCCAACCCCCGACCTGACTTCACCTGCCTAGCTGAATGTGAGTGCGTATTCGTTTTGTGTGCATTTCGAATGGTCTCTCTCGACTAAGCCTCAATCATCCCAGCCAGACTCATTTGTTATCAAGACTGTTATATACATGCATATAAAAACGGATGTGGTCATGTACGATTGAACGAACAAGTAGTATGATGTCCACGATTGTGACGTTTGTCACAGAGTACATGTATATAAAACATAGGTTTCGTACTACATGGCGGGCCTCTGACGAACTGTCTGTCACAATCTGCACAACCCCAAGCAACAATATGGCGAACTTTTAAATGTTGCTGCAAGCCCGGTTCACTGGCAAAGTGCCTTCTCCACCTATCTGCGGTCGTGTATGGCTGATTCCCGGAATCATGGTCAAATGCTGCAACGGTCCAACGGTCCAACTTGAAGAGCGCGCCTTGTAGATTCCCGTGAGCAAGTAGAAGGAGTCATTGCTGATGATCTGGTGGCGACGCTTCACAGCATAATTGTACCCTTCTTCTCCGTGCCTGCTTGCTTGCTCTATGAAAAGACCTTCCAGTAGATCACGTCGTTCAGCACCCATTGGAAGGATGAGAACCGCGCCTTCACTGGATGACAGGGTAAACCTATAAGAGAGGGAGCCCGATTCGTGCCCGAAGGACATCAAAGCGATGAGGTGTGATCGTTTCTTTCGATGCAAAGGGATGTACCTTTGTGGGTTGTCAACCCGCGGCTCAGTTTCAACGCCTGTTACGGAGGATGTTGAAATGAGACCACCGTGACGCTCGGCATTCGGAATGGTCCTGGTATCCAACCCATCCAGGTCGACTGGAACGCCGTGGCGACGATGAAAGGGATGCTCTCGCGGGAGGCATATGCTGAAGAGGACGCCAAAGCCACCATCATCGGTAACGACACCGACATCGCCGATTCTGAAGCTATCCTTACGCTGCTATCAAGAGTTCGTGACTTGGCTCGGGTGCCCATAGTAGTAGATAACCCCGCGAGTACGACAACGACCTGGTGTACACTTCCTGAGGAGATCTAGTAGGCATGACGCTCGAGTCAGAATTCCGAGCCATTCAGGGTCGTGGCTAAACGGTTAGATCCGGCACTTGAAATATGTTGGCAAAGAAGAATCGGTGTTACGGAAACTAATGCGTCTACATGCGCGAGAGCTCGTGGTAATGGACGGAGAGATGAACGACACAGGGGCTTTGTCAGCGTCCTTCACAGTTCGTTCGTGTACACTCGACATCTGCTAGTGTGCATGGGGGATTTATGAATACAGAATGTACTTGCTCGTCACATCCTCCAACGCCATCACGTCTAGTAACCTACGCCTCTCAGATAATCCGCCAAACCTTCGACCACAGGCGTGGATTCTCCTGCTTGGATTGGTGCGACATACTCTGTCACCAAGATCGCCTGCTTCGTCTTGACCAATACACACCCGTCGGCCTAGAACACGCAGTCAGGAATCAACACTGGTGGCGATCTCGATGGCACTTGCCCCTTTCTTGCCATACACGTGCTCTGGGTTACACTGGAGAGTGATGAACTTTTGGCCACCCAGACGGATTCCGTTTGCTTGCGTTGCAGCTGGATTGCTGAATGCTGCGATGGCGGCCTTTTGTTCCTCGGGCGAGAGCTAGTATCATGTCGTCAGCGTGGTTCGGGGCGGATGTAAGAACGGCGTACGCTGTATCCAGCAGAAGTGGCCCACACACCACCTTTCTGACCGAGAATGGCGGCCTTTGAAACCTTTGTAGTTCCAAGAAGATTCGTGTCGACGTAAGCTAGGATGGTGGATTAGATGGGGTGATATAGAGTTGTTTCGAATGAAAGAGTACCTTGCCAGGACATGATGAATTGGATGGGAAGAGGAGGAGGATGGCTTGGTTGAGATAAAGCACGGAGATCGCCTGATTATCGGCAAAGTATATGTAAGCCGGTGCTGTCCTTACCTACTACTACGTCTACTCCACTACTTTCTCATATCTAATTCAATCAAGTCACGTACGCACCTTTAATAACCGTTTACCTCTTCTATATGGTCATCTACCTGTTAAGAGCGGAAGCTATCTGATTTTCGCTCTTTTCGGATCTGACGTGATAAACCAGGCCCAGGATATTTCGATACAGAGGACGCTTCATTTCGCGCATGGCGGTCCGTGTACCTTGTTGTATGGACCATAAAACCGCATTTCATGTCGTGATTATGGGTCATACGACACGATGCTCGCGCACCATCTCCGACTCGGCTGGTTTTAGTCATCCCATCTACCCGGACCACTACCGGGAAGATTTTTATCACGAAATACGTCATTGATGGGCCCCCATGTACATACAGTGCCGACTCCATCGGTTACTAGCATTCTGCTGGCACACCACTGGCATGACGGCTTCATTGTACGCGGTGAAGTTACTGATCGATGCACGTTCCATCTGACTCGTACAGGACCCGAAGACGTCCTTGGCTGAGGTGGATGAGGTCGCCATCAATATGCCATCCTTGCGGACACGCATACACGCATCAATTATGGTGTGGTGGGCAGAACAGAAGCGCAGGGCCAAGCGATGCTCCATGCGGCAACGTTTAGCCGCACCAATGATATCAGGGTGTGGTGATAGGCGAAGATCGACCTGCAGTACGTCCACAAGGTCTCCAGGTGAGTTTACCATCATCTTTCGTATCAACGTCACAGTTAGGTGTGGTGAAAGAAGAAAATTGCGAGTCGCAAACCCATGGAGACGAGTAGGGAACCGGACCGGCAGAGGGGTCCACCTCGACCAAGACGAGAGACGAGGCCCTCTTTCATTCTAATCTCCTCTTCAGCTTGTGTATGTCGCAACTATGGACCATACGACACATTACACGGATTCCATCATCACAATTGTGCTGTGCTGCCAAATACAAGCGCATTCGTGATGTTGACTAACCCCAACACCGAGCATGACGCCGGTCGTGTACCTTCTCAATGCATATCCTGAGACGTCTTCTGACGGTTTCCCCGTGTAGACCGACGTCACGATACTGTACAGAGGATACGCGAATGATCTGGTGGATTACAACCTCGGATGGCGAGTTGCTCCCTAAAGTCGCGCATACACGCACCAATTGGGATGCGTAGTGGCGCAGTGACTGGGTCAAGCAAAACAGTACAAGGGTCAAGCAGTGCTCCGCGTATACCTTGGCGAGGTGGTCCGTCATCTCGGCGTCGTCCTGATTGACACCGGACACAAGACACGGAATGGAGGAATCGACGTTCGACGTTCAGGGCGTCACTGACATCGTGGGCCCTATGTCCCTCCACAAACTGCCTCCACCAGCTTTCAAGTTGCCATCCCCATCCGGATCATCTTCTATGGTCATAATTATGGGCAGAACGATCGGGTGGTGATTTGGCAGACCAGCAGAGGCATCAAAGTGACACGTGGTCCCCGTAGACGACGTCGCCCTGACCAAGAGGAAAGACATCAGGCTGCAGCCGGACAAGCCACGCCAACGGGACTAGTACGGTCGCGCCCATTGTTCTAGTCGCTCTATTATCTCCCTACGTCGCACCTTACTTACTATCTTACCCACTACGTAGTCGAGCCGCTCATCCCGTACAACACGCTAGTGCCCCCTTTCCCCGGCTCAGTAGGATAAACAAAAAATTGCACAGGCGGCCCACCAGCAGTCTCGGATCGAATCATCTTCCACACCAACGCTAGGGGCAAGCTGAAACCAAAAGTGATCCAGCTTCAACGCAAAGTCAACTTGGTCCTTGGTGGAACGTTTATTAACATCGGTTGTTGCGGCCTGGGCGTGGCATCATCCGTAACGGTATATGCGCCCGTCGGGGTCCTCTCGTTAATCGTTGTTGGTAGCCTCAGCTGAGGGAACTTGTTCCAGTTTCTCCTCTTGGTCGGAGGGTCTCCAGTGGTATGCTTCACTCCCCTGTACTTACTCGGAATATGGCACCTGCACCAATCAGAAGAGACACAGATCACGCGAGAAGGCTGGAATCCGGAGGAATACCCCTGAAGGAATGAGCAAACGATTAACGGGCACATGCATAGATTTTCTGTACAACACAGAATCCAAATGATACACCAAACATAAGGGCGTTTACAAACAAAAGTGAAAGTCCAATGTAACGTATCAGGACTGAGCAGGGAGCAGGGAATACATGACAAACACGACAAAGAAAAAAAGGACATCAATGAGCACATACATGTCGTTCACAACCTATACATGACAAGGGAGTGTGCGATCGTCGTAGCGAATTAAACCACGCTAAGTCTGCGTAACACCATACGCATCAGCACCCTCGGCAAACTATGGCATGAAACTTACATAGGATGTAACACCGACCCAAGAAACCGGATAGCTGACTTGTTTGATCAACAACTTGATCTGACAGACCCGACATAAATTCGTCCTTGCCACGACCTTCCTCCCTCGTTTGTTGATGGTGAAGCAACGGAGCGACTGCAGCCGGTGGCAGCCATCACAGGGCACTGTCAGACCACGGGGCTCGCGGAGGACATCGAGCGGTAACACAGAAGAGGAACCAAACACGTCGTCATCGGGGACGCGGCCCTGGTAATAAAGCGAGTAGGCGTATCGCATACTCTGGTCGACGAGGCAGTGCTCGTTGAGAGGGGTGATCCAACGTTGAGCTTTAAAATGCTCGTACAGTGCCCCGATCATTTCGATGTCATGAGCTGCGTACTGTAAGAGTTGGGATGTGAGCGGGCGTGCGAGCCATATCATGGACCCATTCGTCTTGTGCATCGCGACGACCTGTGCTAGAAATAAGGGGACGATACCAAGACCGCGGGTCAGTATGAGGTAGAGAAAAGGGATTGAGGGCGAAAGCTCACGGTCCTTTCCCGTCGTCAACAACTGTGCCTCTTTCAAGCATGCGTCCATCCCTTGCAAACTATGCACACCCATGAACAAGTCCGGGTTCTGCTTGATAAGGGGCAGCGGCAGACGCCGACCGCGGGCGGCCAAACGGGCTATGCGCTTCCACTCCTTTTCGCCGCGCAACGACGCACGGGACTTGATCTCTGCAAGCTGGAGGTCGAGGACGCCTCGGAGTGCAACGCCGTATACGGCGCTGATTTCGATAAAGTCGTTCCGGCAGTCCCACATGATCTTTTTCACGGAAGGGTCTGCAAGAAGATCGAGGACAAGACGAAGAGCTGCGACAGCGGGGGGTGATTTGAGTGCGAGGACGTCAAAGACGAAGATGTGCTCGGCGTTGGCAGTGCCAATGCACATGAGCGAGAGGACGCCGTCGGTCGCGCCCAGGTTCTTGCCTTCGCAGTCGATGATAAGAAAGGGAGATCTAGCGAGGACATGGGCGGCATAAGCGACGTTGGGCACGTTTACACAATAAGTGTATCTGGTCAGACGAGGGTCAGCCATGGATGGTGGTCACGAGGCAAGGCATGTTGCAATACTATCCACTCTGACGTATATATAGCGCAGTCATTTTTATACACACATAGCGATACGTATAAAAATCCATTACTTGGTGAGAGACCGTATGATTTTAGCAGAGATGTGTAGGAAGAAAATTGACCCAATGAAAGCGAGTGAAAGAATAAGCACGACGTAGGGATCCCTAGACAACCAAATATCAGCATGTCTCCTCCTATCAGAAAGAAACACGTACACACGGAGTCCCGGAGAGTCGTCCGTGTAGAGCTTGAGCATCGTCCCCGACGAACCACCTGCACCAGCTGCACGAGTAGAATTGGGCCTCTGCGCCTGTGAACCAGCTGCACGACGACTGCAGGGGCACTCAGTACGCCTGCAAGCAAGTTGAATGACGTGCACATACCGAATCTGTGCGCCAGGTGGTCTGGCGACAGCACTTGCCTTGCCGTTCGAAGGGCGAGTCGAGGCGTCTGAGTCGGACTAGGATATGGTCAATAACGACGAGACCAACGACCGTTTGAATACGCACCATAGTTTTAAGAGTTGTACAAGTTCAAGACGAGTGTCGTGTCAACTCACACGATTGACCCCTTCCGAAGATATTATCGGCATTTCCTTTTTCAGAAAGATGACATGCCTGCGGACAGGTCTTGCACTGACTTGACTTGCAAGAATGTCGTTGGTGCGTGTATAGATCTTCTCGTAGAATGTCTCCTGACTTCTTCTAGCTGACTGCTCTTGTCGCACGAGGCCCCATCGTGCTTGCAGAATACCAGGAACCCGGCGGACGAGACTTTACACAAGGCATGTCTCATAACACGTTGCTCGCCCGCCCATCTTGACCCGCCTCCGCAGCGACCCAAACAATCTTATCAAAGATACCTCCAGACGACAGCAAACTCACCTATGTCTGGGACCAATACCTCTTCCACTACATCTCGGAAGGCGGCTTCGTCTACCTCGTCATGGCAGACGACGCAGCCGGTCGGTAAGCACGCACACCACCGCCTCGGACACTTCTGATCCTCCCGCGGAGCACAGTAAAACGCCGTTTGCATTCCTAGTCGATTTACAACGCAAAGTATGTACGACCACCTCGTGCCGCGCATATCTCTCTGATCCGCCGTGATCCCCCCATATAGTTCACCGAACTCCCCTCCTCGTCCTCGGCGGTACTCAGCTCTACCCCGGCTTACAGCCTCCAAGGTTCCTTCTCGCCCACCATCGCCACCCTCATGCACGCTTACAACACCAATCCCCCCGTTGACCAAGTCGCACGTGCCCAAGCCGAACTTGATCACGTCAAAGATATCATGGTCAAAAACGTCGAACAGATCCTCAGCCGCAGCGAACGCATCGAACTGCTCGTCGACAAGACCGACACGATGGCCACACAGGCGACAGCATTCCGCCGGGGCGCACGGACCGTGAGGAGACAGATGTGGTGGAAGAATAGCAAGATTATGGTGCTGACGGTCCTCGTGGCCTTGTTGATCTTCTATATCTTGGTCGCACAGGTTTGTGGAGCGGCGCTGCAGTGTGCTGCAGCATAAACGGAATATGGTTCGGAGTCTTCTTTTTATTGTAATATGGTTAATTCTTGCGCTTATGTATCCTACGCACTTTATGTGGACTAGCTCATGCCTGTATGATTCCATGATATGAAGTTTTTTCTGTTTGATCACTGATGGACACTTTATTGTACCGAACCTTGCTGACACACTCTCGAGATCAGCGCAGGGTCAATTCTGTCTACGAGTAGTCGTTACATACAACACAAGGAAGAGGTCTCTCAAATCGTACAGGCAAATGTCATCAGAGTACATACGCATGTCATGACGACACGATCAATGACACAGCGCACGCCCCCTTGAGAAAGAGGACAAGGTATCGCGATTACGTTACATACATTACTCGACCATACACCCAACCAAACGCACATGCGACGTTCGGCCGAACAGGCCAGCATACAACATGGTGAGAAAGAAAGCATGAACCTATGGGAAAAGCACAAGGAGAAGGGGTTGAAAAAAAAAGAGGACACATGCATTCTAGGAAAGTCCTGAGCAAGTGGGAAAAGAAAAAAAAAGAACAGCAGAAAAAGGGGGCGGGATCGGCGAAACCGGAACACGGCAAGACTCGGGCTCACGCCATCGTCGCAGCTGGCACCTTGGTCTGACTCTTGCTGCCAGCGTAGTTGTGGGGTCGATGGCGACTGAGGTGATAGGCATCTACCGGGACGTTCGTGGCATCCTTGAGCGAACTGGACAGGGCGGACGCCTCGCGTAAACGACGCCGTTCCTTTTCGAGCCTCTCGAGCCTCTCCTTCTCTAATTGCATCGCCATGTCGCTGGCACGCACGAGCGGCTTCGGAGCAGGCACGTTGCTCTGCGGATCGTCCGGATAGTGCGCGACCGCGGTCGACGACGAACCCGGGAGTTGTGCTGTCGAAGACGAGCGTGAGGGACGCGAGACGGGTCGTGGGAGCGTTGGTTCCGGGAAGTCCGACGCGCGGTGTTGCATGTGTCCGTGAAGTGACGACGCGGGTCTAGGGCTATCGAGAAGATCGTAGAGCCGAGACACGAGGTGATCTTTAGTCACCACCTCGGTGGAATCCCGTCGTTTGAGATCTGTCATCTCGCGGGTAAAGGTGTCCTTACTCGGACGGGGACCTTGGGTGGCCATGCGATCCGAAGAATGGCGACGGGAAGGTGACGGGGGTCGGCTGCCCATCACGACATCATCTCGTGGCTTGGAGCAGGCGATATTTGATGGCCAGGGATCAGCGGTCACTGACATGGCCATGACGCTCGACTGACGAGATGGCGGCGTCCGGGACGGTATGGCTATAGGATCTGCCTTGTTCAGTTGCGGTTGAAGGTGTACAGGGAACGGATTCGCCATTGCGGTGGCGTTGCCGGAGTCTTCAATCTCAGACTCGGGCTCAGTCTCCTCTTGTATAGGCGATCTGACCCGCTTTGTCTTGACAATGTCATCCTGGTCAAAGTCATCCGCAAGGGCCATCAAGGAAGGCGCGGTTGACATCAAAGGTGCAGTCAACTCTACAAGTGGTGAAAGGTGGAAGTCATAGTCTTCGTCGACGACCTTGCCTTTGGCCATCTGCTCTTTGGATAAAGTCAGGTCTCCTTTTCCCGAGAAGGAATGTTTGGGGTCTTTCTTGTAGAAATACTGAAGCTCCAGCGCCCGAGGAGGTGGAGGCATTGACATCCCACTTGAACGCAATCGTTCGAGTTCGTCACGTAATGACCGACATTCTTTATTCACAGATTCCATCTGAAAACGGACCTTGAGCGGATAAAGCGAATATAAACGTGTCTACTCACTTGGCTGAAACCAAGATGTGAGCAACAGATAAGGCATTGTAACGAAATACCTCACCCTTTCCAAAAACCGTTCATCTGATCATAATGTTCCCTGAGACTTTTCTCGATGACAAGCGCGGTGTCTTTCTCATCGCGACTCGTCCGTTCCAGATCCTCGTACTTGACCTGAAGCGCGCCCAGTTCTGACGTTAAGCGGTCGCGTATCTCGTCACGTGTGGCACTGGCCTCACGCAACTGATCCGCTTGCACGACCAGCTTCCTCTGCGCCTCCAACAAATTATGTAGTAAAAGGCAACTGACCCTGACAGGGGTGTACTATCGAAAGAAAGGAAACATGAGTCCGTTGCATGCAGCGATGTGACAAGAGACCGACCTGGTTCCCGGGCAGCGACTTGTAGTACGCTCTACATTCATCGATAACCCTCCGAATCTCGTTCAGTTTTCCGCCCTCTTTGACGATACGTGTAATATCGTCGAGCAGGCGGTGAGACTCGCTGTCGATCTGTGGTGGGACCACGGCGGGCTCCGAGGACGGTTCGGTGTGGGTGGGTCCCAGGGAGGCATCGCGGTCGATATGAAGCTTGCGGATGTCGCGGGGCGAGAACCGCTCGCGACAGAGAGGACACTTGTACTGCATGAGATGGTCGAGGCATCTGGTGGGGGACGCTGAGCCTATGCTCCTGCCTCCGAAGACGACCGACTCACTTCTGACAAAAGACATGACCGCACGTGATAGCATGGGGGACGTTGGCCCCGGTGGTGTAGGACTCGAGACAGACGTCGCATGTCGAGTTTAGGCCAAGGACAAGCATGATGGAGAGTGAAAGGGACTGGTTAAGGACCCTCTCGAAGGAAGTGGAGACAAAGAACTAACGGATAGGCGGCGGATATAAAGAACGGGCGGCACTACAGCCTGGCCAAGTGCGCGTGTTGGCCTGGATTGGTGCAAGCACCGAGCAAAGGGCATTTTCAACATTGGGCCTCTGCCAACATTATAAGGCAGGCACGAGGCCGCTAAGCGGACGTGAGATCGAAGTCCGGTTACATACATGTAACTTGTTGCAAGCCTGCATCAGAAATCGGGTTTGCGACGGATAAGGCTAACGATTTGAACTCAATTTAACACACCTAGTTCATTTCGGGCGTTCTGGGACAATGGAGCAGATGGCCATGCCCTCGGAAAATCCCCCCGTTGGGAGGCGGGTATCTAAGCCTATCGGACCGGGACTTGGTGACCTCGTGCCTCCAGCGTGTTGGCCTCTTGATCCTGTGTCCCTTGCTGTGCCCGTCGAACAACACAAACAATGTCGTTGTCCACGTTTCCCGCCATAACGCTCAACGTTGGAAAGCCATGCTGTAGAGACCTCGTTCTTGCGTGCCATTTCGTTATCGTGGGATGGAGATCGGATTTATAGGCGAGGCGGTGCCATTGAAGGTGCCAATTGTGTCCTTTGACTATTGTTCTGCAAGACATCCTGCTAGCAAACCTAATGGAGCGACGGTCTGGCACGGAAGCTCATCCCGCCCGGAGATGGCCAGGAATATTCTTTGAAACCAATATTTCATCGATGGTGTCCCGGATACTTCCGCTGAGAGACTACGGCGATAGATTTGACATGCGAGCAAGCACCTGATTTGAGCACACTGCACAGGTACCACATCCATACTCTCGCTTTCGGATCCGTCCATCCTTTTTTTACCTTTATCATGCCGATGTGCCGGAAAACCTTTGGGTACCGGTTCAGCTGATAGTATGTGCTCTCTCTCTCTCTTCCCCCTTTCCCCGCTTCGCCCCAGCACATCAACGTGAGCTGCAGATCCCGACCGGACTCGTCACAATAACCTCATCTTTGCTCGGCTCCCCGCATTCCAGATCCGCGGATACAAGATACCAATTGTCATCGACACATACCATAGCCGATCCGAATACCCCCTTCGATGGTATCGCTCCACTGAATAGACCGCAACGGTTGCCAACCCCATGATGGCGTCGACGTTCGAACAGAAAGGGCACCATACCCTTTGGGAGATGACGCTGCTCCATATCATCTGATGGTAACTCGAACGCGTCCTTGAAGAGTGCCATCCATCGTCTCACGCAGCGAGAATTGCCATTCGCTCCATAATACACGCTCAGATCTGGTTTATCGGATGATCAAGTAAGCATGGCGAAACGCCGGACGATCATCTGCCCCAGTGTTGTCACCGATAGGCACCGGTTTGAGTCACTTGTGTGGCGAGTGGCGTTCACAGTGGTGCCATGTTCTGTGAGATGCGACACAGGATGTCTTGCGTCCCAGGTAAAGATAAGGACATAAAAACTGGATCTGAATGCAAGCGCGGTCCTCAGCACAGGAACCAAGGGTGCAGAAAGAAGGAAAGAAGAGAAGCATTCTTAACAACCTACCGTCGCCGACGACCGAGAAAGAAGTTGTCAGCTGTGTGTGAAGAAAACAAAGCAAAAGAAAGAAAAATGAAAGAAATAGGTACACGGAAAATCCTTATCGATGATAACGCCAGGATGTGGGACGCCGAACGTCTTCGAGATCGGGCGGGATAGGCATTCCGTTCGCACGAACATCCGCAGCGGTCCTTCTGCAATGGGGATTAGGGACCCTCGTGGGGCCCAGCTCACACTTCAGGCTAGGTTGTAATTTAATTATGGGGGGCTCATCTTAGCCTTGAAGGCCATTCATATCGTGCTACATATCCATGCTCGGTCGCTTCTCACCCTCTTGTTCTAGATATAATAACGAACAGTATCGCAGGGAGATGACCAGACTATACTAAAACAGATATAACAATACACAAATACCTCCACAACATGAGAGAATAACGGAAGATGAGCGTCTATACTTGTCATCGCAATGAGAAAAAGAAAACAGTTAGTGCAAGAAATTAGATGGGGTCGAGAATCCGAGAATCCCCGAAAAGAACTTGTCTGCTCATGCCCGGTTGGCCCATAAGTGTATAATGTTGGGACCACCGACAATCGGTGTGGGTGCAATGATTTCAGGTCCAGATGGACCTGAATAATCATGCGTCGGAAACGAGGCATCAAAATGCAGAGATAACGCGTTGGTGCTGCTGATATTAGCGGCATTGACAGCTCTGTCACTGTCACCGTGCAAAGCCTCCGCGAGGCTTGATTGCGGCGCATGACGACCGGAGTCGTTTGTTCCTTCGCTCCTCCTCGCATGGGGCGGTTGGCGGTCTTGTCGTCCCTCCGATACTTGTGGGATCCTCTCCAACGTACTCCGGTGACGCGGTGTCGTGCTCTCCAAGACGCGACCATTGCGCGAACCCAAGTAATCCCCCTCGTCCTCCCTGATAAGCCCCAGGCCTGATACATCCGATCCCGAGCCAGGTAAATTGTTTGTAACGGTAGGTGTCTCTGTCGCACCGCCCTCTCCCTCGCTAGCAACGTTGTTGCTAACGTCCCCGCGTCCAGTGTATGACCCGCTCGCAACGCTTCCTTGGCCCCTGGCCCCTCCACCGTTGTGGAGGCCGACGAGCATTCCAAGGCTGCCCCACGTGGTCTCGCCCCTTGTACCGTCGTTCACAGGTGCGAGAGGCGTAACACCGCTTGATGTTATCCGGTGTCTCACCAGATCACTATTACCATTGACCTGAGGACGCAAGGCACCTTCGGTCACAGTGCGACGTACGCCGTGAGCATGGTTAATCGTCTGCAGAGGAACCCGCCGGATGCCACCGTTCAGTGGCATATCGAATGGCCGACCACCCGGCCGCCGTGCTTGCTCCGTTTCGACCGTCATCGTCGTGTTCCTCCTAGTAAGCCGCGTAGGTCGGCTCACCGGCGTAGCGTCTTCGTCTGGGGTCGAGACAGTCCCGGCCACACTTGTCCGTGGCACTCCCATCAAACCCAAGCCACCAAGTGCCTCGACAGGTGATTCTTGCACAGGAAACCCATTTGCCCGATCTGAACGGTTGCTGCCGTGCGATGATGGTGCAAAGGTGGCAGGCTCGCTGACGATCTGGAAGCCGGAGTCAAAACCAGAACCGTAACCCTGAATGTAGGCCTCTGCAGACGCGAGACGCGTATCCACGGTGGGCCGTTGGTCCACCTCAGAGCCGCCACCAATAATGCCATTGGTCCCATTCACACGGCCCTTCCTGTGAGCATCACGGTCTTCCCGTTCTTCGTCTGATCTCACTTCAACAACCGGATGATGCGCCCAACTGGGGGCTGGAGAGGGGGCGGGAACGCCACGCTGCGGCCGCTGTGCGACTTGCGATCTCCTATCTACGCTCGGGTACCTCGCCCCAGTGACGCCCGTTCGACTGGATTCCACATGCTGTCTCCTTCCTTCTTTGGGGTAATTGATACCGTCGACTTCCTGGGTTGAGGGTCTTCTGCTTCGTTCATCCTCAAGTGGAGCCTCCGCATGCCATGCACGTGGAATAGCGGCTGGTTGGGCAATCGGAGTAGGTGTGTATAGGGTATGGGGTGTTCCGCCATAAGGGGTAACTGGTGGATAGCCGTTCGAGGGGGTCGCAATAGAGGTGGGTTGCATCCTCGGAGGAGGTGGAGGATATGGTACAGCGGTTGAGAGTGGGTCGGTTGAATCCGCGGCCCCACCAGGCCTCGCAAAAGGAGGGAATCGATCAAGAGGCAATGGCTCAGGTGGTGGCGGGAGGGGATTAGAAAGTTTACGATAAGGTTGTTGTTGGCTGCCACCACCGCGGAGGGAATCAATTTCGGTATGGAGCCGAGACAACTGAAAAACACGAGTGAGTTCGAGTGATGTCTTGTCGCTCAGGATTGTCTTGACTCACTTCCCTGTTGACAAACGTGTCAACGTCACCTTGCTATATAGACGGGACAACGGGAAGTACGCACGTTGCATGTTTGTTCTCAATCTCGTTGATCCTTTCCAATAGGCTTTCCTCTATCGCTCGAGACGTTTTTGAATCTTGGTGAGCGTTGCGTCGGTGGAGTTTAAACTCGCGACGAACCCGACGGTATTCTGCGGATTCTCGCTCATTACGCTCTTGCAATGCCTTGTATCTTTGGAGGGCAGCCAAGGAGATGCGCAACGGGCGATGCTAACTCGTGGGACGTGTGAGAACATCATCACGGAGAGCGGAACAAGTCGGAGGGAAGCAAGGTTCAACCGTATGGCCCTATGGCCCCATAATCCAACACATGGTGACCTCGATCGACAGTATGAGAACATATTTACACTCACAGAAGCCTCGTCAGGGCAGTTATTGGTAAGCCACTCTTCGACTTCGGTGACGACCTTGATGATTTCATCGTCAGCAACGTTGTCGCCGGATACGAGCACGATACGTTGGAGTAGCTGCCCAGCCTCTGCCTTGATCGATTGTTGAGCGACGCTGTCGACCTCGGGTGCACCTGCTACGTGTAGCCTTTCGACCCGGTCTGGCCTGAACGCTTTTCGGCAGAGAGGACAAGCGCTCGGAGAGAGATTCCGAAGACATCTGAGGGTCAAGTACAGTTAGTATAGTGCGATCGGGGAGACTTGTACGGAGTACGCACGTGAGACAGAAAATATGACCGCACGCTATTGCGTGGGGTGAATTAGCGGGTTCCGAGGATATAATGTATGGATCCAAGCAGACATCACAGACGCTGGCGGGGTGAACCACAAGCATAGCAAATACGAAAAAACTGAGCAACTTGAACCAGAAACGGCCGTCGAGGCTGATTTCACCACATAGTATAAACGTGCAAACAGCGAGGTCGCTCAGCTCAGGTGCAAGGGTTCTCGCTTGCCCTTCACGCTGAGTCATCACCCTTATTTGGCAAGTCTTGTCGTTCACGCCATTCTGCCCCAGGTCACCTCATTCTAGCTCCTTAACGACATCAAGAAGAGCTGAGGTATAAGCAGATGCTCGACTACACTTTTGTCGCACATAAAACCCGTAACGATCCGAAATATTTATGGTCGGCTTCTTGGAACGCTCCTGAAAATTTGGTGGTCCTCACAATGGTACGTACGTCACCGCGATCTTGTAGGTCGAGTTTCCTCCGCACCAAACGCGGCAAAGAAATACGCATAGCTCTAGCACCGTCATATATCAAAGACGGCCTCGAGTTCTATCAAAATTTTCCATTCTCTGATTTTCTAGTCTAGTGGAAAGGAAGCAACACAAGCCATAAAAATGACTGATTGGCTACTTCCACTAAAGTTGCCGTCGATACCGGTCTTCCGAGCCGGATATTGATGATTTTAGACACATCATCTCTCAGTAACGAAGGTGCAAGACGAACAGGATCTGGTGTTCCGCTGAGCAGAGAGACTTGAATGTCGACTCGAGTCGGAGGAGCGGCTTCGCCTTCGCTGCCGAATTGGAAAGTGGGGGGATATGGCTAGCGTCCAGTGGGGGGTTCAAGTGCGTGAGGTCAGGACAGTTCTTTGAGAGCGAGATCAGAGTACCCTTATTTGAGGATAGTATGTATGTAATGCTGACATGCGCACTGACCGTATAGATTCCCGCCACGCGGGCCGAGAAGCTATCACTGGGCACAGCTCGTCATCACTTCCTGTGGTTCCGCCCGAGAATGATGCAAATACCGCTCAATCTGGGACACCGAACAATCTTCAATACTTCGAAGATCCATGTCATGGGAAATCCCCATTGAGCTCGGCAATAGCAGGAAATGGGTTGTGCGAGTTCGCGAAGGATGGGGGTGGGAGGCAATTGTAACAGCGCCGTTTGAGTGCGCCCAAGGATAGAAAGCGCCTGTTCGTTGAACGCGCGACAGGTTCGAGCAAGGATTGGGAGGTCTGGATTACTACGTCGCGAGAAAGCTCCTCGAATATCGCTAGCAAGATCTCTAGGATTCTGAGGCAAGGAATCATATCAGCATGCAAGTCAATGTCAGTGTAAATCACGACGGAATGTCCACCCACAAGAGGGGGTTCTGGACAGTGCCCAGCAGCAGGTACCTCGTCGGATGATGTCGTCGCCGCTGCAGCGAGGGAAGTACCAGTTGGATGGCACGTAACAGTGCAGCTGAGGAACTCATGGTAGTAGGGACCACTTTGTTGTGCTGTGCCGTGGAAGCTTTGAATGGGCTCAGACAGAACGGATCGAACAGGCGTAGTAGTCAGAGTCAAAAACTCTACAAGAGCTGATATTTGCCCTCGATCATGATCTTTTCATATGCTCTCAATGGTAAGGAGGACGACCGACCGCGGGGCAGGTGTTTCGGACAACACCTGATGCGCGTCGATCAGCGACATTGATTCAGAATACATGCAACAACATGCAGGAGAAGGATCCTTTTATCATGACGTTTATGTGCGAATAGAAATCCAACCACACGACATCACAGACGACGACCGCGGCGACCACCCTAAACAATCGCAATCAGCAAATTGAAGAACGAAACGTCTTCAGGTACATTACCTTTCTCCTCGTCGAATCGGTGGGAATCGGGGTCACGTCCTCAATTCTGCCGATGCGCATGCCTGCACGAGCGAGCGCACGGAGTGCACTCTGTGCACCAGGGCCAGGTGTTTTTGTGCCAGTGCCACCAGTAGCACGGAGTTTGATGTGAAGTGCAGTGATACCAACTTCACGGCAGCGTGCTGCGACATCCTGAGCAGCTAACATGGCAGCGTACGGAGAGGATTCGTCACGATCTGCCTTGACCTTCATTCCACCTGTTTTGACAAGCCCGTCAGAGGGGCTGGTCGAGCAGGTGGAGAGAACGACGTACCAGTGACACGGGAGATGGTTTCCCTGCCAGAAAGATCGGTAACGTGGACAAAGGTGTCGTTGAACGAGGCATAAATGTGAGCTACGCCAAAAACGAGCTCTCCCTCAGCGACCTGAGGACCGAGCGAGACGGTGGTTTCTTCTTTGGCGACCTTCTTCTTGGGAGGCTGAAGACATCCACCCGTCAGCATCACCATCCATCATGACATCGCTACCGGAGCGACGAGATACCCAATTGATTGGATGTATCTAGACATCTCACGATCAACGGTGCTGAACACGTACCATTTTGACGAGACTTGAGGCGTTGGGCGTTGACTGACACTTGGATGTTAGACTCGCTCAAACTTTGAGAGACGACACAGCACTGCCAAACAAACACAAATATAGTTATGTTGAGTTACTAGTGGGTTATTCTAGTCCATGGTGAACTACGATCGATGAACAAGGGAACAGGATGACAGACATTAAATGTTACATCCCAACATCCAGTTGCCTCTGCCACGAAGGACCCTGTCAGTGGTTCAGGCCCTGGAAGAGTATTATCGGCATTGATACAAATTTGTTCATCTCTCCTAATCTGCCGATCCCAGTTTGAGATAAAAGGGCCTCATAATCAGACTGAATTCATCAGACCTCCCTCTCATCTTCATCTGAATCATGTCTTCCGCTCAGTGCTCTGCTATCACCTCCGCCTTGACCTCCAAGGGTATGTCCTCGTCATCACTATACACGAACTTAAGCTAATCGCGCGATATCAGGGCTGAACAGTTCCCAGCTCGCAAACAGCACCGGCATTGGTGCACAGCGCCTCAACGGCAGTATGTCCACTCGTTCAACTTCATTGGGATCGAATCACTCATGACCTATCTCTAGTCTTGGGGGGCAGTGTCAAGCCAACTCAACAGGAATTTAACTCGATCGCGAACACCCTTGGCATCTCCAGCACCGTCAGTGATAAATTGTGTCTCGTCTCGATCGTACATTGACTGATAATCTTATCGGCCTCCCCCAACAGGCCTCCCACCCCCAAGTCGTTGCCTAAGGAAGTCGAAAGTTGTACAGTAATTTGTAGTATTACCGCGATGTTCAATCGTATATGTGTTGTCGAGCGCCCTTGTTACCAATAAGTATATCACCTGACCAGAAGACGGTGTTCGACGCTACGCGCCTGAATGGTGTTATCATCGGCTACGTGATTACTACAGGAACTGAGGTTAGACGTAGACTCCCATGTTCGGACTCAATTGCACTTCCTGTTTGCACCGCTCCGAGTCTGCCCGACATGCTCAAATTTTCAAAAACCGTGGTTTACAACGATCCTGGAGGCAGCTGCGCAAAATTAACGAGCTTCTGGTAGGCGCGTACTTGTCCAACGCCTCCCAACTTTACTTACCATCCGGCAATGAAAGGCAGTAAATCGAGAGTGTTGTGAAATGTACCACGAGCAAGCGACGCGACAAGCCTTGGACCCGTACGCCTTCAAGGTCCCCAAATCCTTTGTATGATTTCTTCTGATCTCTAGAAGCATATATCCGGCGATCGATGGTACCACTGATGGCATCAGCTTCAGCGTCGCATCCACACCTTGAGTCAAGTTTCATCTCACCCTGACGCTCGTTGCCAGTGGAACAAGCAAGCGTCAATATCAATTACAAGGCCGGTCTACACATGAAAAGAGGTTACAGGGAACTCGACGACGACGACCAAAGGGATACCACCTCTCAGTGGTGATTCTGCTGTTCCTGTTGTCGTTGAGCTTCGAGCTCAGCCAACTCTCGCTGCCCTGCCTCCTGCCTACGTATGATAGCAGCCCTTCTGGCACGCACTTCCTCGTCTGTTGGTGCCACCTTGGGTGGCACGCGCGCGCGTCTGGAGGCCTTCCGTTGGGCCTCTTCGAGTCTAGGTATAGCCAAAGGGGGGAGATCTTCCCTGATTGCGTTTGGCCTCGTCTTCTTCCTCGATGGCCCTTCGTTGTTCTCCTCGACGTCCTCGGGAGACCTACATCGTACGTCGTTAGTGCTTCCCGATGACTTCGATGCGGCGTGACTCACCGGGCCCTCTTTGCTTGCTGCAAAGAGATAAGTTCATTGATGATTGATTCAGATTTCAGGTTGGCTTTTACGTTGTGTTTCTACGCAATGTTAGTGCCGCTGCGGCCGAACCACTAGATTGCATACCTTCGCAAGATTCTGGAGTTTGCGGCGGGGGAGAGCGCAAAGGCCCTCACGATTCATGTTTATACTCGCGGGAGCAGCAACGGACTTGTCTTTTGATGGATCGTGACGGAAAACCATGGTGTACTGGCAATGGAGGGGTAAGCTTGAGGATCTACGGAACAGAGTCAAGAGATGGCAACCTACCTGCTATGAATGCGGAGGTTTGTGGTTCGAAATGATAGTTTCTGAGAGCAGAAACTGTTGTCTCGAACCGCAAGGTCCTGGTCGCATTTTATAGCAAGTCCCCATTGACGCGGTCCACGAAGTGGGCATATACCACCTTCCACCTTCCATTGTCCGTCCACCCACGGAACCGTCTCCATCAGTTACAACTTGTGAACCACCGCGACTGGGGTGCTTTGCCTGTCTGACGTCCGCCATCCACCATCCACGCTGGACTGTCCAGCGCTTTGCAGCCCCTTCCACGCCAATTTTTCGCGTTGTTCACAAAGCGTGTGTGTGGACGTGGATGCCACCGGTGACCTTTTCCAGTGGTCAGTGGCCTTCTCAAAGCCTGGCATCACGCGGAATCACTGTGGGCACAGACTCGGGGGAATGCCAGTGCCCAGACATGTGTGGCCAGGCCATTCTTGACAATATGTTGCGCTTGGCCTGTCGTCAAGCGTATTCTATGAGCCATGATCTTGCACCGCGATTCAGACGACGAGTCGTTGCCATCTTGTGCTACCCCGCGACTAACGCGTTCCTCTTCGATCTGGAAGAACACCGAACGAATATAGCTTGCATGACAATCCCTCGCGACCTTTGCCAAATCCGATACGTCGAACCTCTTCACGGATCAAACTCAGCATTTAAAACCACGCGCTCGGTACGGTATGATGATATACATTGCATCGCGTAAACGAGACAACAGCCGACGTGATTGTCAATGTACCGGCACCGACATCCCCTTCATAGCCAAGGTTGGCATACACGGTAATGGCAGTAGGTCCACTCGTCTGTCGCCAGAAAGTGATCGTTCATCGCAGACCTCCATCACATCCCGGGTGGTGCCAAACCAACTCAGAGTGAAGTCCAAGCGCTCGCTACCGCGATCGACATCAGATCCTTGGAGATCAATGACAATCCTACCATCCAAGTCGTCCTGTCTTATCCCCATCCACTACCACCGGCCTACCGTGCTACCCACGCATCTTAGGGGTTAAGATGACCTTCATTCATTGAAGCTGATGATGTTACAGATGTCACTATGACCGCATGACTTTCAATGCCTGTGAACGCTGGATACGACGCGGTCTTCTCTGTCATTGTTATACACCCATCAATACACGCCGCATGAGCTGATCTTCCCAAACTTCAAGGTCAGTAGTCTGTCGTACTACAGTAGACTCTGTCACAACCTATACGTGATTTAACCCATACTCTGCGATAACCCATGCCTTTTGGTTATCTCATTTTCAAGTTGTAGGTCATACCCTGTTGTAACCCATACTTTTATGGATATCCCGAACGGCATGGGTTATGACAGAGTCTACTGTAATCACATTTCCATTCGTTCCTGTCTCGCAACAGTTACGGAACCGCTCTGCCCACCGGGCGGTGTTGCAGCACCACGGACATGTTGCATTTTTACATCTCGCTGTTATCACTCTGCCGAGGCCCCTCAAGCCATATCCGGCGCGACTTTAGCGGACCAATAAATACATCCTCCGCGGCCCCCCCCCCCGACGAAGACGGACCGCAAGGCAAATATGCCCTCTGTCCAAGTGTCTCCGAGTCCCGTGCTCGAATGGACTTTGCGCCCAGTCGCGACGTATCATAACCGTTCCAAACCTCTCAACAGTGCCAGCCGTCGTCGCACGAATCCCTGCAAGTTGGTCCGCGCTGCGGACTCCAATTTAAACCCCCTCTTGCCGCTTCGAAACATTGGAAGTAGAAGCAAGTCGCTTAACAGCATCGTGGTTGACCGCTGTCAGAGAAGACGAAGCCAACTTGGAAAACCACCTCGGACCTGGACCTGAGAACACCCACGGCATGAATCGCTTGACAAGGGCGCGCGGGCCCGGACCCGTCGGAGCCACCCACCCGCCTGTCACTGTCTCTCGACACGGACACGTCACTGAAACACCTCGTCTGAAAGCTAAACTGCGAAGCGCCGAAATAGGCACGACGACCCTACCGACACGCTGCATCGACGAGGCAACGCGCTTGTGCATGTACGATACAAACACCTCGCGGAAATGACGGACGAAACCCAACCCTCGGTTAGATGCCGCGCGATCGGATTGCGTCCTATCGCCATCCACCCCGGCCCACATAGGTCGTTCGTCTATGTGTATCATCCGATAGAGAGGCCTCCGTACCGATATCCCGCGATCCTCCCTCGAGCTCTCGAACCTGAGCCTGGGTACGCGCTGCCATTACGGTTAGCCGAACGTCAAAAACCAGTGAGCCGATAAGGCGGCGATTAGATCTTGCCTTTTTTTTTTTCCTTCCTCTATCGCCTGTATCCGCGATGAACCTATCCAACCCACTACCACCATTCATTCCACCACATTGAATGTGATTACCGTCGACAATGATGGCTGGCGAGAGACGCACGGCGTTGGCTACTTTTCGCTACTGGTCGAGAGGACCAATATGCATATATGATAGGGTCACTAGATAGCTGATAATAACGCGAGGTTACGTCAAACACATCCTGTACGCCTCGAGGCCACAGCACCCTCTCAGGGGCCCGAGACGTGCACACAATAGATAGCGATATCGATGAGACATGCCGATCTCGATATGTCACTTGCGTGCGCGAGGACAACACGCGCGAGACGGGTGGCGATGCATGTCGATATCGGATGTGTCGACCACACGGACTATATCTGAACGGGATGCCATTATTGAAGGGGACCCACCCGGTATGCCAGTCCCTTGCGATCGATGAGTCTGGTTGTCAACATGCAGAAAGCCGTGTCATCAGAGGGTGTTGACGACGGCAGGCTAGAGATCCATGCACATATCCACTTTGTAGCCAAACGATATGGAAGCTAGAGGTCCATATATGTACTGCGTCATAACGGCGCATCAGAAAACACGTGCACACAACGTTGGGCCGCAACGTGAACTTCTGTCTCGTTCTAAACGCTACGTCCGCAGTCGGGCACGATTAGGAAACATGAGAGGACACACGCACCCACGGCGTGGTCTGGACGCTGTGGCTCCCAACGTTCGTAACCCTGCCTAGACCTTATCTCTTCTGTCGCATCCACTTGACAGCCGTCTGTGTTCGATACGGCGACATGTGTACGTACGTACCCACGTCGTTCTTTGTGGTGATATCGAGAATATCACGAATACCTTGGCTATTCGCCGAGGTCCGTGGTCCGAGTCTACCATCCGGATCGGGACATCCGATATGACTACCCATGTAGAGAGTGCGAGTGCGAGTGTTCGCCGTTGGGAGTGGGTCCGATGGATCATGAATAGGATGTCCGAATTTCCTTTTCCCTTGTTCGCCGTTACGTTGTGCGCCGCAACGCCATGACGTTGGACGATCGGGCGGGCGATGCAGTGCGGTGCCGTACAAATGATGGGATGATGTGATTTTGAAACAAACACTAGCCAGTACCGCCGCCGCATCTTGGCGTTGATGGATTGGCGCGCATGCGGTGCGTGTGTACGTGAAGGGATAGTCGATACTTTGAGAATAGTCATATCATGTGCTGTATATGCGGCTGGCGGTCGAGTCACTCGGAGTCAGCCCAAGGTAGATCGGGATGAGAAACCGGCGACGCGTCATCCTAATCACAGAACGGCGGCCTGTGTGTGGAAAACTCACCGGTTACCGATCAAAAAAACCGATGCTCCATAGTTTGACCGATGATCCGCCCAGCGGACCGAAGAACAGGATCCGAGGTACGCGGCGAAATGGAATCATCAAATGTCATTTCTCTATTGTTCGTAACAAAAGGTTCATGTACCAAAAGTCGTCAAGGTCTGTGGGATGCAGAAATCTACAAATCTGCAATCCAGATGATCGTAAACGGTTCGTGAAAATGCGAATGTGTCGTGACAAGACAGAGGAAATGCAATGCTACAGAAGTCGGACCAACAGCGCTAGAAATGCTCTCCTCGGCGTTGTAGAAGGTCAAAGGCAATAAGTAACAGTTCAAACGGGCAACGAGGTGTGGCTGAGAAATCCATCCAACAGCCCAGACGAGAAGACAAGGGGATAATATACGATACAGCAGAAAAAGGGGATTAACGCAAGGAGCAGCGCGGAGACAAAAAGATGAGATTGAGCACCAGAGAGACGAGAGAGACGAGAGAAACTAGAAATCGACGAGACGAGACGAGAGACGAGATCAGACTAGAGAACTAGAGAAAAAATATAAGCAACTCAAGACGAGACTGAAGATAGCAATAAGAGAGATATTAGGATACGAGTCCGGAGACTGCAGGACTGAAATCCAAAAGAAACTAAACCATCTATGTGGGTGATGCGCGATGCGGAGGTATCAAGCTGCGTTGGAACCGGATGAACGGGACCGGGTGGTTGCGTGTGGATAATGAATCGTTTTGCCATTGGGAGGGCTGTACGCAACGTTGGGATTTGGCATCCAGCGTTCATGGATCACTTCCCTGTCCGATTCGTCAGAATAGGATCGGTGGATTTTTTGGGGAGAGGTGGTGGCGAACGGCGTTGCTCGGGGTCTGGAGGGTGACACTGGTGAAGTGGGTGAAGTAGGGCGGAGAGAGGAGGAGCGAAGAGGTGTCTCGTGACGGACAGCGGGGGTCATCGTGCGAGCCGGTGTAACAGGTCTGGAGCCAGGGGAAACAGAAACACTGCGCATGTGTTGAGATGCAAAGCGTGATACTGGCGTAGGAGTGGCAGGGGGCATAGGAGGCATGGGGGGAACACCATATACCGAAGCACCAGACGAAGAAACCGACTGACGACGAGCCTCCCCTGGCATGATAGGTGCCGCAGAAGAGGAACGAGTAGGTGAAATGGAACGCGAAGCGGATTTGAGTGACATGCGACTAAACTCTGCGCGCAGAGATTGGCATTCTTGTACTTTTTGGGTATAAAGGGATTGCTGTGCGAGGCAACATTAGACAAAAAAAATTAATCGCCAAGAGGAGGAATATGTACCTGTCTATGGAAAAGATCAGGAAACGGAGCGGAACAAAAGAATGGAGACATACTGTTTAAGCCCAGCTTCCAACTTCGTCACGGTTAGTTCCATGTCGTCCAGTTTCCCTTTGAGATTGGCCTCGACAGTCTTGGCCATTTTTGTTACTTCGGAATGAGCAAAGTGGTTCACAAGAATAGCTCTGAGCAGCGCAGCACTCAGAGCGAGAGAAGAAACCTGTGCAACGAGTCGGTGTGAGTCAGAGAAGAAAAAAAGCGCAGCTGGGTCGAGGGCACGGACCTGATCATCTTGTTGTTTTTCGTCATGCGTCAGCCACTCTTGGAGCTCATTGTGGAGAGTGGAGACTTCTTCGACTGAACATTTTTTTGCGGCCACAGCGGCGACCTTGCCCTCGAGACGGCGAGCCTCGGCGCGAGTGCGCGAGAAGCCGGGCTCGACGATCGGGAAGCGAGGTGGCTGGTGTAATGAAGAATCTATATCCTCGTGCGCACCACCCCGCCGCCTTGGGGTGGCATATCCGCGTGCGGAAAAGTCAATGCGGATAAGACGAACATCGTCACTGGTGAATGATTCACGGCAGAAAGGACAGGCAGGCTTGAGGCGGGGAAGTGTCTTTTCAACGATCTTGTGGCAGCAAGTAGAACATAGGACATGGCCTGTGTTGTGTGATTGGTGGTCAGAAATTTTCACGACGAGGAGGGACTTACCGCAAGGAATGGAGTGGGGGATGCACTGCGGGCCGTACTCTTCTGCGCACACGTCGCAGACCGAACCAGGACTGAGCGTCAGCATGAGGGTCAAGACGATGGAACCCTTGCCAAGGTTGCTAAAAGGAAATCTTTGACAAGGGAGATCGCTTGACGGGATGGTGGAGGATAAATACCATGAGACGAAAATTCAGTGGCTTGACTTGCCAAACTTTAATCAAAGTTAGCTGACCAAACAAATAATAAATTACTAATTCCGACTATCCCGCTTCGTTATCACATTACACATTACTATATTACTATTCCAGCTCTTATTTTTCTCGTTCCCTCACAGGGATGTGTGGCAGGTTCGAGATCTCTCCACCGGCTATCGTGAATTTGTGTATGCACATTAGAACTATTTTAGGGTTAGGGCTTAGGGCAAAACGAGAGTGACGCGTCGGCGCGCCACCAAGTCCGCTCACGCTGCACAGCCCGTCGTCGCACGTCCAGCGCGTGCCGCGTGTATTCGTCTCCACGGACTGATATCCGTGGCAAGTACTGTAGTTTACGAATTCATACCGCTTATGTCCTTCTGGAATACAGCGAATCCGTTATCGATCCGATTGAGATTCGGGGTGGTGATCGAGAGAGGTCCTAGATCTCGTCTGATCCCCCTTTCTCCGGTCGGCAAGCTAGTACATACAACAACTCCGGTTATGCCGTTTTACCGGAATGTCAAGAATATATTGACATTGTGCCTGCGATGTGTTCTCCTCGACCGTGAGCAGGTCGACGATCCAACTCATATTTTACGAGGGATCGCCCATCCCTGCACGAGTACTTACGAGAAACGTTACCCAAGCCTCGTTTCAACAGCCAGCCTTTCGTTATCTCACGTTCTCATAGATTATGCTGATAGAACTGCCCCCATCATGGGACTCTAATCTCCCTTCTACTTCTCGCTCGAAATTGGACCCCTGAGGTCTCCAGCCACACACGAGGCCAGACTCTCTACTCATCCAGCCAGTAAACTTTGTGTCAAGGCTTCCCCACAACATGCTGCTTTCATTTACGGCCTATCTACCATATCGAATCAACGATCTCATCACAATACAGTCCACATACACGGATACCCCAACCGACTCCTCCATCAGTTGGATTCCAGACCGAGAACCATCAGTGGCGTGAGCTACCGGCTCCACCGTTCCTACCTTCCAGTAGCACTATCAGCTCTGAATGATATTCTCGATCTCCAGCTGTACACGGACGCAAGCCGCTTTCCCTTCAGGAGTTTGTCCTCCGAGTACGGTATCACTTTTACCCCCGATGCCAACGGTGGCAGCTTCATACAGCAGCTCGAGTAGCTTGATCCACTGTTTCCCCCATATATGCTTCGCCTCCATACCTCCCACATCAAGTGCAGCTGTGACCCGATCAGCAATCGGCTTGATACTATGTAGAATTACGCACCATATAGCACTTGTGCGGCAACCGCAGTGGTGACCAACTTCTCATCGTTCATCATATTAGCAAAGTACGTCCAGTACCTCGACAGTCGGAATATATTGTCGAGTGGTTTCGACACGGGCGCAGTCATGATGAGGAAATACACTCGCATTATCCCAGAGATCCGTGTCACATAGTCGCTCGTCGCTTCTTGCTCCTTGCCATGCACACGGTATCCCATCGCTTTAATGCGTGCAACACCTACCCAAGCTGCGCCACCAATATCTGTAGGCGGGATCACACAAGGTACCGGCCATCCGCCGGCCCGCTGCACCAGCTTCGCGAAGAAGACATCAGGGAAGGCGGGCAACCTCTCTAAAAGGTTCGCGGTGACGAGCGCAAGAGGAATTGCGCTCTTCTTCTCTGCCGTTACTTCCGTCTCTGCTTGGAGTAATATCGTTTTCGCCAAAGAGGAAAGGACGGCCATGTACAGTGGCTGGGAAACGCCTTGCTGTGGATGTACGAGATCAAAGATTTGGCTGGTCTGGTAAGCAGGCTCGTAAGCGGCACCCTACAACTCAAAAAATGCCTTACTATCCGCACGATAATGGCTGGGTCCTGTGTGAGCTGGCCTATTTTTGGTGTGATTTGCCTTCTGATAGCGCTCCAATGTGTCTTCAACGCTTTGTCTTCCTTGACGGTCTTCATAGGACCATCCTTGAGGTTCTACGGCATTTCCCGTTAGATTCCGCAGCAATATCCGTCGAGGGAAATGCGTACCTTGAGTGTCTGACGGGCATGAATCCAATCTTCGCCTGGCAAGGTCATTCCAAGCACATTTCGCCTCTTTTCTGCCGCGGCCAGTGATGCACGTTTTTCACGTTCTGCCTCTTCCTTGGCCCGTTGTGCAGCCATCTCCACCTCCACCTGCTTTCGCTTCTGTTCCTCTTCTTGACGCTTCTTTTCCTCTTCAGCTAATCGTCTCTCCTCCTCTAATTTCCTCTGGCGTTCCTCCTCTTCACGTTTCTTCCTCTCCGCCTCGAGTTTCTTTCTATGATTCTCTTCTTCTAAGCGGATGGCACGTTCCAAACGTTCGTGCTGCGCCCTGTCCTGCTCGTTCCACTGGATTCTAAGCTGACTCAACTCGGTCTGTTGCTTCAACTTGAGCGCCCCTAACAACTTTTGCACTTCTGCCATCTGTTGGTCATGCTTGGCAGCGAGGATCTTTAAATCATGATCTCTCAGCCTCGTACGGTATTCGTATGTTTCGAGAAGGTCCTCATTGTGTGCTTTACGTGCCGTGCGCTAGTCAACGTGGCATGGTTAGTGGTGGCCTCGTGACTCGGAGGAGAGAACACACCGAGGCATCCATACGCGTTTGTTTTTCCCATTCTTCGTACGGGTCGTGATGGCGTGTCCGGAGACGAATGGCAGCGACTGTTTCCTCGATGTGGCGTCGTTCTGCTGGACTGCGTGGTTCGCGTTTCGCGCTGTGGGGTAAGAGAGGGTGAGTGAGGGTGTGACAGGTGGCGAGACGAGTGTACACACGCAGAGGTCAAGACAGGGAGCTCCCCGTCTGAATCCAAACAGATAGAGTCGGAGAGGGAGGAAGGTGAACTTGGGGTGGACTCGGCGTCGCTCACGGGCTCTTCGGGTTCGCTCTCAGAGTCCGAGGGGATACCGAAGCCGGACGTTCGTCGATGGGACTGGCTGAGACGCTGTCAGAGATATATGTAGTGGAATCGAAACGGGGGCTCACCGGCGGACGGGAGATGGGGACGGTGATCTCGGTAGACCGTAACGCATTGTGGTGGTTGCAGCCAAGTGGTCGGACAACACGCATATTTGACAAACAAGCGTTAACAACCTCCTATGTCTCACTTCAATCAATAGGAACTCAGAATCTCTGCGAAACACGCGTAGCACTCGTCACATATCGCGATTCAAGTATTCACTTGTACCCCCCACGACGCGTGGTAGTTCTCTGTTAGGTCGAACGAATTGGAAGACCCTACACCTCGTACTATGGCAGGCCCCAGCGTCGTAAAGCGATGTCGTGACTGGATCAGTCCCCTGTCCTCCTCGCTCCAACAACACTTCAAGAATGGCAGCAGACACTACGGGACGTTCTGGCGGTATGTACTGAGCGCACCTCATAGATGGCAACCCAACGGTCCCCTTCTCGAATCTCGATAGTGAGATCTCAAGGTCTCTTGTCTACTGGCGTATATCTCAATTCTTAATCTAAAGTGAATGACATCCGTGTCGGAGTCCGTCCCCTCAGAAGAAGTTCAGTCTGGTATTTCACGAGTATCTCTGCGAAATATCAAGCATCCGATTTCCGACAATCATTTCATGGCAGACCGAGGGAGTCCCTCGCGGAGATTGCGGCGGTCTACACAGTGACGGGTAGCATAGCATCCTACCGTTTTTCCAAACCGCCGTCTCCACTCAAGGTCCACTTGCCTTCAGAAAGTGTCTAGCATGGAGGTGACGTCTCATCCAGTTAAACAGTTACGCTCAAAGGTAGATTCCCTGATCGCTGAGTTTAAGCAAGGAGAGGAAGCACACTACATCTCCTGGCGCGAGGAGCTCTGGAGTCCTCCCCGCCTTGGTACTCTCAGCGGCCTCATTCTCTGC
>JBBPMD010000062.1:0-64742 GCA_038090095.1 Zangia roseola
TCCTACAATCGTTCCTAGGAATAGCAAGGGCTGCCTTTCGTGGCCTACAACATAAATTATATATTTCTTTGGTGTGTTGTATGTAATCAGACGCGCACGGGTATATCACGCCCCTCGGCACACTCTTGAGAGAAAAAGATGGAGGGCCCAGTATCGACCCTTTGCACCCCACTTTCTCATCTTTTTTCAATCTCTTCCATTACACGTCCACCAGTGCGTCACATTTCATCTGATCATATTCACACATTAATTCCCCTCGAGTGTGTGGCATATTAGGCATACTCTTGCACGACTACACCATTGATGCGGCTACCGAAATCTGCGAGGGTCTGTCCCTCTTGCAGCATCGCGGTCAAGACGCATGTGGGATTGTCACCTGTGGTCCCAAAGGACGTCTTTACCAATGCAAAGCGAACGGAATGGTGCGGGACGTATTCGATGACAAGGCCCTTGCAAGGCTGATCGGTGGAATGGGGGTCGGCCACGGTGAGACACTCCGATCAGCGGCCGTGCGCGCCTAATCTAAGCGATCCTTTCAAGTTCGATACCCAACAGCCGGTGGTTCCAACCACGCCGAAGCCCAGCCTTTCTACGTAAATTCTCCCTATGGCATCGTACTAGCACATGTATGTGCACTTTTTTTTTCCAGTTCATCCCCCCCGGGCGTATCTTCAGACGACATTTTCCACAGAATGGCAACCTCATTGACAGCGCGACCCTACTGCAATACATGGATGCTACGGCACATCGGCACATCAATACATCGTCTGATTCTGAACTGCTTTTGAATATCTTTGCCGACAATCTTCAACAAACCGGCAAGTTTCGCATCAACGAAGAAGATATCTTCACTGCGATCGGTGGCTTGATGAAGCAGTGCAAGGGAGCCTACGCCTGTGTCGCGATGCTTGCAGGATTCGGGATCATTGCTTTCAGAGATCCGAATGGGATCCGACCCATCGGCTTGGCGTCTCGGAAAGCTGCCACCGGCGAGGATTGGCTATTCGCAAGTGAGAGCATCGTAGCCGACGCTGGTGGTTTCAGCGACTGGCAGGATGTCCGTCCTGGTACGTCTGTAAATCACCGTTGTTTGTTTCGACATGTTCATCGCGTCAAATAGGTGAAGCTATTATTATTACTCGCTCAAGGGTTTCGAGACGCATTGTTGCTGAACCGGCAACGTTTGCACCTGATATCTTTGAATATGTTTATTTTGCCCGACCTGATTCCGTACTGGATGGTGTCAGCGTTTACAGAAGTCGGATGGCGATGGGTGATGCCCTCGCCGAAAAAGTACGCAAGGTTTTATCAGAGAAAAATCTCGCTGTAGATGTTGTCATTCCAGTCAGTTTTCCATGCCGCTTCCTCATGGGGTTTGATTTGATCGTTGATGTTAGGTGCCTGATACGTCGCGTGTTGCAGCCTTGAACTTGGCCCAGAGGTTGCAGCTCCCTTACAGGGAGGGATTCGTCAAAAACCGATATGTCGGCAGAACGTTTATCATGCCGGGACAACAAATCAGGTTTGTTCGTTCCCTATTCTCATATCATCGATCCTTATAATTCCCAGGAGGAAGAATGTGAGGAAAAAGCTGAATGCCATGGCCCTCGAGTTTGCCAATAAGAATGTTCTGCTTGTTGATGGTACGTCTCAGGACTATGGGAACCATGCCGTGCGCTGGACACCTTTGTCTTCCAGATTCTATTGTACGCGGCACAACCTCCAAGGAAATCATTCAGATGGCGAAAGATGTGGGTGCCAAGAAAGTCGTGGTCGCGAGTTGCGCTCCCCCAATACGGTAGGTTTCTCCGTTTGTTTCATTTCCACTTTCTCACATGTTCCACAGTTATTCCAACGTATATGGTATCGACATGCCCTCACGCTCAGAACTTGTCGCATATGGCAGGACAACCGAAGAAATCGCAGACACCATCGGCGCGGATCTGGTTATCTTTCAGCAGCTACCGGATTTAATCGCCTCTGTCCGCCAGTTCAATCCATCTATCGAAACTTTCGACTGTTCGGTTTTTACCGGCGAATATGTTACAGGAGGCGTTGATGAAGCATATTTGAGTTACATCGAGTCGCTGAGAGCTGACCATGTAAAGAATACATCAGCTCCGACTGACTCCAAAGCCGTTGAAACGAAGGGTGCGAACGGTTTAAATGGTTACCAGGACCGACCAGACGCTGGTTTGAATACTGCTACGAATGGGGCCGACGACACTGTGGGGCTACATAACACATGGAACGTCAGCTGAAATTGTAAAATAAGTAACATCCATGCTCTGTGTTCTATCCCTTCTTACACCTTCATGAAATACATAGTAAAGCAGAGAATACCCGAGACAAGCGACGTGTAGATCTAGAGGCTACGTGGAATACAAGAACAAAAGCTATATGCTTACTGCTTGGCGAGTTATGACAGTGCCGAGTGCTGTGATCCATCCTCAATGCAACATCACACACGCTGGGGTCAGCGAGCAGGCACACTGCGATTATTATTCCCCGTTTGAGAGGGCAGCTGCGAGAGGGCACGATGCTTTGGCATGAACAATGCCGCCATAGGGTCCTTCTTTTGTATTGGTGGTTTGGAGGGTCGAACATCAGTCGTTTGTGATGGGGGACAAGTATGTGACGACGATTTGGGCGGTGAAATAGGGACATTCTTGGAAACAGGACTTGCGGGTGTCGCAGATTGAGCAGGGCGAGGTATCGTTTGAGAGATAGAAGCCGGCGGTCGACCGATCGATCCAGCCTTGACAGTTATCCGGCTGTCAATACGTTTCGTCGATGGAGCGACAAGTTGGTTGGCTGTGGCGGGGCGGTGTACTTTGGGTAACTGGGGGCCTAGGGTCCTGCGCAGTTTGCTCGCTTCATTCTTGGTCTTTTGGAAAAGAGACAATGGCTGGCTCGTTCCCCCTGGAGAACGTGTGTCAGTTCGGTCAAGGGAGGGAAAGATGGCGCTTACATGTGGAACGGGCACGTTTGGCAGGTGGTAATTTATCGGTTAATTTGACTTCTCGTTCTCTCTTGCGTTCGGCTTCCTCCATGCGCTGGTTTCTGAGTCTTGCTGCAGCCTCTTCAAGCCGATGGGCTTCTGCTTCGCGAAGAATCTGTGTGGGGATACATATGAATGGCGAGCATAAATCCATGACAGATGGAAACGTACGAAATATTGATCGCGCCAGGATTCCGGTGGCTGGTCAGCGCTTCGTACGAGTTGTTCTGCGAGCAAAGGATATGACTTGAAACACAGACGCTCCCAGAGATCTGAAGACACTGAGTCAGAGGGGGAAAGTGGGCGCTGGGAGGAGACATGCCTGAGGTGTCTTGTTCGAGGTACTAGAACGAGGATGAGAGAGGGTTGTGAAGATGCGAATGAACTTGCCGGAGAGGATTGTTCCAGACGGAGCAGAGTATCTGCAGAGCAGCACTCGAGCACGGGTTTAATGACATCGTACCGTACATCATCACCAAGGCAAGTTATGGCTTCCGCATGTGCCGAGAGGACTGGGAGTAAGATGTGGTTAGGGAGTGGGCGATGTGGGGACGGGGAGGGGAAGCTCACCACGCTGGCAGTAAGAGACGAGAGAGGGGAGACGATCAGAGGCCATGTGGGTAACGAAGCCGCATCTGCTGGCTTATATGTATCGCACCGCTTTTACACACATGCCTAATACAGTAACGCTACTCGTCTACATCCACCTCTTCTTCATATGCCCGTTCCTGTGCATTCATTGCCCCAACCACATCATCCGACTCTCCCTTTTGTGTCGCTAGTCGTTGTCCTGCTCGTCCATGTATTCACCGTCCCCATGTACTTGGTAGTGTGCACTCACTGATCAGCGTGTGGATCGCCTCCTGTGTCTTTCTCTCCAGTTTCGCAAGTTTCTTCTCCGTTTCCCTTTTGAGGTCCCAGTTGGGTCGTTTCGGCGCGATGTTGAATACATCCTGTGGGCACTCAGTCGTCCACCTCGTTCCCAAGCGTGTCATCACCACCCACAAGCTCCTCGGCTCTGTGTTGCTCATCTTCCGCAATGATCTTCTCTGCCATACCTTCAACATCCTTTTCCACTGTGTCTTGTATCAATCCTTCATTGCGTGTGTGCTTCCTCAGCGTCCGCGTTTCTGGGTCAAAGTTCCGGTTCAGCAACACAGATTCACTGCACAACTCGCATTAGCAAACGTCGGTCAGAAACTAACGAAGAGCGCACCCATTACCGTCATCTGGTCGTCCCTCCCTTCTGTTTCTGAGCGCGATCAGCCGTGCCTTTCGTGTCTCCGATGCCTCTTGAAGAGACATGGTCGTTGTTCGTCACCCGGCTGACTAAGCACATGTTTATTATCCTGCTAAACTTGACCCTGTCCGCTCCAGGTTGGGATGCTTCCGGTATGGCGTTTCAAGGTCGTCCCACCGTTTCGCGCCTTGACCACCTCCTCATGCGCCCGCATTGATACCAAGAAAGTTATCGATACTGCTGAATTTCCTTGCGACTCCATAAGGTGTCTCTGAATCTCTTCGTACACAGTGCCAAAAGTTAACGACGTGCAGGAACTTTTCCATTATTGCTCACATCGGCATGTCTTTCTTTGTTGTTCCTACGTACGTACTCACTTGCACCGTTCTAGATCATGGTAAATCTACCTTGGCAGACCGGTCAGTCTCGTTCATTCGTGCATATACTCAGTTTATCCACATATCTGGTCAGACTATTAGAGGTGCACCGTACACAAAATCCCGCACTTACTTTCACCAACACGCGTTCAGCTTACAGGCACAATTTCAAAGAAGGCTGTCGGTTCCAACCAGCAAGTCCTAGATAAACTTAAAGTCGAGCGAGAGCGTGGAATTACCGGTGAGGTAATTATGACCCTACAAGACGACAATTTCACTCATATAGGGGGACAGTCAAAGCTCAGACAGCGAGGTAGGTATCCATTTCGTGCCTCGGACACCAGTTGATCTTCCTAATCAGCATGGTGCATGTCATGAAAACGAAAAAGTACCTTCTCAATCTAATTGACACCCCCGTAAGTTTAGCATACAGTACCCACACCCTAGCCTGACCCTTCGCAACAGGGACATGTTGACTTTTCATGGGAAGTATCCCGTTCTCTGGCAGCTTGCCAAGGTGCGCTTTTGTTGGTCGATGCCACGCAAGGTGTTCAGGCACAATCCATCTCCGTGTTTCACATCGCAAAGGAGAGGGGCCTGATCATCATCCCTGTCCTTAACAAGGTTTGCACTTTCGAGTCCCGCTGGTTGTTGAGATTCCTCACGGGACTTGATTGCAGATAGATATGCCCGCATCACAGCCTGAACGCGTCGCACTACAGTTACAATCTACATTTGGTGTAGATCCCAACGACGTGTTGCGTATTTCAGCTAAAACTGGTCAAGGTGTGGAAACTGTACTGAGAGCCATCGTTGAACGAATACCCCCTCCATCTGCATTAGCAGAGAAACCTCTGAAGGCTCTGCTATTTGATTCACAGTGAGTGCACCACTGGTGATCCTTCTCGTTAACACTGATGTGTTTCAGTTACGATCGATATCGAGGTGTCATCTCACTCGTGAGCCTTCAAAATGGGGCGATTCGTAAAGGTATACAAGTCCCTGATTTCGTGTGAAACCTTGCACTAAGATTTCTTCTGTGCTCGCAGGTGATAAAATCGCGTCTTGTCACACTCGGAAGAAGTATGAAGTACAAGAAGTCGGTGTCATGCACCCGGAAGAAGTTCCCACCTCCAGCCTACAGCCTGGGCAAGTTGGCTACATAGCTTGTAACATGAAGGAGTCATCAGAAGGTTTGTAAAGCGGTTGTTTTCTTATGGACTTGTCGCTCAAGCGACTATCCAGCTCATGTTGGAGACACCCTCTACCATGTCGGCGCGCCAGTGGATCCAATGCCAGGTTTCCGACCCGCAAAGGCTATGGTAAGCGTCATTCCCTTCTTGCCAACCAATTCTGAGAGCCTTCAGGTCTATGCTGGCGTTTTCCCTGTGGATACGAACGATTTTATCAAACTAGAAGAATCCATCAAACGTGTGCGTAGCTATCTCATAAACTTTTCGTGTCGTATCTCAAGGAGTGCCTGTCCAGCTGATTCTCACTGATCGAAGTGTCTGCGTTCAACGGGAATCATCGACCGCGTTAGGGCAAGGTTGCCGTCTTGGGTTTCTTGGGACCTTACACATGGATGTCTTCCGCCAGCGCCTGGAGGACGAATATGACGCAAATATTATCGTTACAGCTCCCACTGTACCTTACAAAAGTACCTCTTTCCTTGTCTTCCCTGACCTCCGCAACTAATGGAAATCCGTAAGTCGTTTACAGAGACAAGACCGTCATCGTTAGCAACCCTACGGAATTCCCGGACGCCTCAGACTTTTCGTCAAGTGTCAAAGAAGTCCAAGAACCAGTGGTCAAGGCGACGATTATTGTCCCTGAAGGTTTGGAATCCCTTCCCCGTTCCATTCGTAGCTGGACTTTACTCAGATTACCTCGGCGAGATGATGGAATTATGTTTTGCACACCGTGCGGAAGGCTTAGACCATCGTTATTTAGATGCTGGGGTAACCAAATCTGCTCGCATTATCCTGACATGCACAATCCCATTGAGCGAGGTTGTGACTGACTTTTTCGATAAACTCAAAGGGAAGAGTTCGGGGTATGCCAGTTTCGAGTATGTAATTTCAACATTTTTTTTGCTTCTGAGCCACCATCAATCAACCACAGTTACGAGGATGCTGGGTATAAGTGGAGTGATTTATCCAAGGTGAGTGCGATGATCGTGACTTCGGCTTAAATAACTCCTTTCGAACTAGATGGTCTTTCTTCTCAACGGAAAACCGGTGGATGCCCTTGCATTAATCGTGCACAGATCCGCACAGCATGATGTCGGGAGGGCGTGGGTCAAGAAGTTGCGTGAGTAGTCATTGGATTTTCTAGTATCCTCTCATGTCGACTGCGTTTAGACAAGGTCATACCCCGTCAATTGTTTGAGGTCCCGATCCAGGCAGCTATTGGGAAGAAGATTATCGCTCGTGAAACCTTGAAGGCAATGCGTGCGGATGTCACCGCGGGTTTATATGGAGGTGTGTGCGAATTCGGCGAGGACCGGTAGCCTTGCTGAACTATCTACCACTCTATAGGGCATTACGAGCGCAAGATGAAACACCTCGAAAATCAAAAGGAAAGCAAACGTCGTATGAAGCGAATCGGCAGTGTGGATCTTCCGCAGGAGGCCTTCTTCGACATTTTGAGCACTAAAGCTAAGTAGTCGTGCGAGATTGACTAGTGCTACACAATCCTGCTATAGCTCATAATCCTCGTCATCGTAAGCTTCCTTGATCAGTCGGTAAACTGATGATGGCGGATGATCACCGCTGCAAACTTGGTCGGTATGAGTAGGGCCAGTTGTACAGGAGACTCACTCATTCGTAACATATGCGTCGATCATCTCCGGTCGCACATAATCATAAAATGGATTCACAACATCCACTTTATCCACCAGATGGCCTTCTTCAAACCCGAGGACGTTGCTGGGATCACCAAAATCAAGTGCACCGTATTCATGGTATAAATTCCATTGAGGGGTAAGCTTGAATTGTCCTGCACAAACGACAACAGGCGTGCTGTGAGCGCGAGCAGCTGTTGCGGCCAGAAGCGACCCTGTAATTGCGAACATGCCACCGTTAGCGAGTATAGCGTGCGCGCCAAGTATGACTTTGTTTATTCGTGACATGAGTGCATATATCGAGGAATCGGGGACGAGGACCGTGGATATGCCCGCCGATGAGAGTGTCTCAGCCATCTCGTGTCCACTGTACCTGTTAGTCGGTTGGCCAGACAAGGGTCAAAGTCCGCGCTGGTATAAAGCAGGGAGGTACAGAACGGGAGAGGCACTAACGTGGGTGCTGTCTCTGCAACAATGACAGTATATTTGCGATATGGGGCAGCTGACTTCAAAAATGCCGCTACCGTATTTGACTTGCCAATCGTGAGGATGATCTCACTAGACATATCTCTCCATTGAGCCATCACGAAGGAGAGAATCGAGCGAGATGACCTACTCGGTGTGTATGTGATCTTTGGCATTCTTGGATATGGTATCGTATACGGTCTCGAGTTCATCAAAGACGTCTTGTATCGCCTCCATGAGCACAGGCTTGAGCGTACGCGCAAACGCATCCGGATCATCGGGGTTGTTCTCTTTGAGCGTCCCTCGCGCCTCATGGGACACTTTGAGCGGGGTCGCTTGTCTACGGGGCTGACCTTGTGACACGAACTTGGCGATCGAGAACGTCGGTTTGGACGTCGGCGGGGCCGTCGTCCCTTGACATGCTGTATGGTATTCCTCTCGAATGTGATGCAACACTTTGCGAACGGTGTTTCCGACGGTGTATTCTGATGGGGGCATTGTCAATGAGGACGGTCAGGCATGCGATCCGACATGGAGATGCGAACCTTTCGGCTGGGCATCCACCAGCGTTCGGCCCACGGAACGGATGATTTCAACAAGCTGGTCGATGTTTGAAAACCGAGCCTTGGAGACAACTTGACGGAGGACGAGAAGGGTTTCTAGCGCTGTTTCTCGGGATCCGACGATCTGTCTATGGAACAACAATGTGAATTGGGATCCTGGAAAAGAAGAATTCTACCGACCGTCTCCGAAGTTTGGCTGCGAGATTCTCGACGGCTCTTTGACTTGCTGCGACTGAAGGCTCTGTAGCCGCTTCCATGGTATGGGTTGTTGGTGGACTTGGTATGATCGAGTCATATCAACCTATGGGTGTCCTTCCAAAAGGGGCTTGCACTCCTGACGAGCAATCAAGTTATGTATTCTAGTACTGGGAAACCCGCTAGTTCATATATTGCACTCCGGTAAATCCCTAAATATGCCAGTCCAGCCTATCCGCCCACTTTCCAGGAAGTAACTGGGAAATCTGCTCGACATCCTTGTCACCTCTTCCAGAGAGACACTACATGGAAGAGTCAGCCCATCCAGCCACAGCAATTCAAACAGGGGGATCATACTATAACTAGATCTGTCTCTTTCGAGAGCATCTTCGCCCGGCGAACGCCCTCCCAGATGGCATGCGACGACTCCAATGCTAATCCTGCTTGAGCGACCGTTCAATGAGAATGAATATAGACCAACCGGGAATGATTCCTTCAAGTTGCGTGATCAAACGGAAGCCTCTCAAGGCCTCTTCGTCTGTTGCAACCACGTACTCTGCGCGACCAGAGTCCTTGAGCCAAGCATGCTCTGGTCCAACTCCGGGGTAATCCAGACCCGCACTGATGGAGTGAGTCTCGATAATCTGACCGACATCGGACTGTAGAATGTACGTCCGCACGCCATGAAGCACACCGGGCGTGCCTTTAGAAAGCGTTGCGCTGTGTTGATCCCCGTCGAGACCTGTACCTCTGATGTGGACACATGACTCAACAAAGTATCGAAATACAAACCTTTGCCGCCAGCTTCCACGCCGACCAAGTGGACGTCTTTGTCGGGTATAAAGTCGTAGAATGTCCCAATCGCATTACTTCCACCTCCAACACATGCGACAATAACGTCGGGGAGTTTTCCTTTAATTTCTTGAAGCTGTGACCTGATTTCCTTTCCTATAACTTTTTGGAAATCACGGACGATGGTAGGGAAAGGATGGGGTCCAATGCATGACCCGACGAGATAATGCGTAGTAGATAGGTTGGTTACCCAATCGCGTAATGCATCATTGACCGCATCTTTCAGGGTCCGAGATCCGGATTCGACTGGAATAACCTTGGAAAATACTTTAGAAATTGTGCGAGGTCGACGGAGACAGGTGACTTACTGTTGCGCCGAGCATTTTCATGCGGAAGACATTCAATGCCTGGCGCCTTACGTCCTCTGCACCCATGTACACGATACACTCCAATCCGAAACGCGCGCACACAGTCGCAGTCGCGACACCGTGTTGTCCAGCGCCGGTCTCCGCGATGATGCGCTTCTTTCCCAGACGTTTGGCGAGAAGAATCTGTGGATGCTTTATTGGCGCCACAAAGTCTGTCCAGAAGAGTCCACCCACCTGACCGATCGCATTGTTGATCTTGTGAGAACCGGTATGGTTCCTACAAAATTCATCAGCCGGAGGCCACGGGACAGTCAAAGCAACGGGCGTACAGGTCTTCTCGTTTCAGCCAAATCTGAGCACCACCAGCATACTTTGTTAGGGATTCTGCGAAATACAATTTTGATGGCCGGTTCATATAACCATAATGACCCTCAAACTCCTTCCAGAATTCGGGATCGTTCATAGCAGATTTATGTGCTTCTTCGAGTTCGAGGAGACAGTCAAACAATGCCTCCGGAACGTATTGCCCTCCAAACTGCCCAAACCTTGCAGGCAGAGAAGTTGCTGCAACTTGAGGAGTGACCTTCTCCAAATTGGAAGTAACCGATGCCGACGGGGTCGGCGGGATCGGTGCTGATGGGGGAGATTCATTCTGGAAGAATTCCCGGCAGAATGATTCTACGGCGTGAGGAATGGTATCCGGAGATGCCTCCTTGATGATATTGACCAATCGGCTGCCGATGACGACTCCATCAGCACCGGCATTCTGAACGTACTCGAAGTGAGCCCGTGTAGCCACACCGAAACCAACGGCGATGGGTACAGTGGTGTGCTCTCTAACACGGGCGATGATGTCAGGAAGTTCGCTATTGATATTTCCTTTAACGGACGATCCTGTGGTACCCATCTGTGGATACTTCAGAAGTGATATCATTGCGAGTTAAACAAACATACTCTGGAAACAACATAAATGAAAGAGTCGGCAATGGACGTGAGGAATTTAATGCGATTCAAGGATGTCGAAGGAGCTATGAGTGGGACATAGGACATGCTAGGTGGTTGATATTGTCACAGGTACTGGGTTCAAAAGGTCGTTGGAGGGACGTACTCAGCTCTTTGACACTTTTCCCTAAAGTTGACAGCTTCCTCGGGTGGGAGGTCTACCATGATGAACCCATTGGCGCCAGCTTCTTTCGCGTCCTGGATAGCCTTTTCTTCCCCATACGCGATCATGGGATTGTAATAGCCTGTAAGCCGGGGCACTGAGCGACGTGATACACTAGTGTGGGCAGCAGAGACTAACCCATGAGCAACAGGGGAATCGTGAGTCCCTGGTTGCGTGCCTCTCTAACTTGGCCGAGGACAGTGGCATAATCGATGTCATTATGAACGGCGATCTGGCTACTTGAATATGAACATAGACGGGGAGGAGAGAACGCGGCAAACCGTGTTAGTCTCTTGAATGGTGGGTCCATCAGCGATTGGATCTGAAAAGGGAACACCCAGTTCTATGATGTCGACACCTCCTTTCTGCATGGCGAGGCATATTGGAACGGTATCAACTGTTCCCGGATACCCTGCGGTGACGAATGTCACGAGGGCACAAGTTCCCTGTGCAACTGATTGGTGAATCTCCTTGTTCGCCGACGAGACAGACGTACATTTGTCTTTCTAGCTTCAAAGACATCCCTGATGGCTTGCATGATTCAAGTTGTGATGCCAGGTATTGGTGTTTTGGTTTTATTCATCTAGACGATCTGAGTTTGAAAGTACTACCATACTAAGGTCGACATGGAACAGCCTGATGAAGTCCGGGTGCTCGTCATATACACTGGGGGGACCGTCGGAATGCTCGTTGGCGCTCAGGGATACGTGCCAGAGCCATACTTTTTAACAGAGACTCTCAAAAGTCAGAAACGCTTTCACGACCCTCTCCAAGATTCTCTCTTCTCGCATGCGTCCTCCGTCAAGGGCTACAGAGAATGGTCATCCAGTGGCAGATCAAGTCCAGCCGCCAGCCCCACCCCTACCCTCTGGGTGAAATCGTCACGTCCTATTGGCAGCGTACAGTCTCTTGCTCCAGACGGGAGCAACGTGCCCAGAGATGCCATTCAGTGCGAAAAGATTTCAGACAATGTCTATCGAGCAAAACTTCCCGCGCTGGTTACTCCCAGGACCGTGACTCCAGGTCTCATTGGGGGCAAGCGTATCCGCTATGCTATTCTCGAGGTATGTGGTAAGATCCGCGAGATAATCTAAACGCAGACAAGCACGTCAGTGGGATCCTTTACTCGACAGCAGCAACATTGAGATCAAGGGTGCATGTAACTTTCAGGTGATGTGAAGCTCTTTGCTGACCTTCTGTAGACTGGATTCGTATAGCAACGGAGATAGAGCTCAATTACGCGGCCTTCGACGCGTTCGTAATCCTTCACGGAACAGATACCATGTGCTATTCGTCCAGTGCGCTCAGCTTCCTGCTCGAAGATCTCGGAAAAACTGTGGTCCGTACTCTTCCTATCTATTTCACATCAAAATCTCACCGCGGACATTCGGCACGTCACAGATTCTGACTGGCGCACAGATACCCCTTTCCCAGCTTCGAAACGATGCTGTAGATAATCTCCTTGGGGCACTTTCTATTGCGGGTCATTATATCATACCAGGTACTCTTGCGTTGCTGTCGGTTATGGGTGGATATTCATCGTCCCTAGAGTGTAGCCTATTCTTTAATCATACGCTCTATCGCGGAAACCGAGTCTCCAAGATATCCTCCTATGATCTGAATGCTTTTCATAGTCCGAACTTTCCTTCTCTTGTCAATGGTATGCCCTGTAATTTTCGCGTTTACTCCTGAATGATCTCTCTACTACGCCCATCATGATAGTTGGTATTGATATTGTGGTGAACTGGAATGAAGTACTGAGGCAAACAAACTTGCGTCGTTTCAGAGCCCATAAAGGTTGGTGAGTTAGTCTCATTACGAGCATTGCTGACCCTGATCTGCGTTTACAGAAATGTGTCCACATGTTGGTGAGTGACCGAACTAACTTACCAAATTTACATTCCTCATTGCATTATAGCCACTCTCCGCCTGTTCCCTGGAATGAGCAATGTCACTGTTCGTGCATTCCTGGCTCCGCCGACACGCGGTATCGTCCTCGAGACCTTCGGCGCAGGAAATGCACCCCAGCGGCCTGACCTCATGGCAGCTCTCAAGGAAGCATGTGACTCGGGCATCGTAATCGTTGTGATAACGCAATGTATGAAGGGTTCCGTCTCTGACGCATATGAAACCGGTAGAACCTTGCGACAGGCGGGCGTTGTTCCAGGCGGGGACATGACACCAGAGGTAACGCGACCCATTACCGTTCCTATGGCCGAAATCTAAGAGCTGCGAAAATAGTGCGCCCTCACGAAGCTCGCTTACCTCCTGTCGAAACCCGAACTCAGCGTTCATCAAATTAGGGAACTGATCAGCATGCCACTGCGCGGCGAACTCACGCGTCCCACCATCTCACCGCCGACCCAACCGTCATCGGCTACACCCGGTCTACCGAACATTCAAGGACTTTTGAACCAATTTGTACGACTCTCTAGTTCAAGTTCGGCGCAACAAATACCAAAGATCACATTCTCCCCATTCATGGGGGATGACGTTCAGGATGCTACCGCTTCGTGGTCCGGTACCGCAAGCGAGACAGCATCGACTGAAGCAGCCCTCCTTCCATTGCTTATGCATCTTGCCGCTGCCCGGGACGACATCGAGAGCTTACAGTTTTGTATAGCTACCGTGGCTGCATGGGAGGTGGAAGATATACCGCCGGCCTCCATTCCGGGAGGTATCGTGAATTGTACTGAGGTTGGGTCTGGTCGTTCTCCTCTACACGTGGCAGCCCTCAATGGGAATACCGCAATCGTGACTTATCTGCTCAAGTCTGGCGCACTCGTGCATCTTAGGGACGCTCTTGGGCATACTGCCTTGTATTATGTGAGTGCATTCCCATCTTACACTTACCCGACTCGACCCGTCGTAGGCAGCTCGCCAGGGACGCGGGGATGTGGTAGACATCCTTCTGGGTGCTGGAGCCAACCTGGGCGGTTTGGATTGCGAAGGTGGATATGCTGAGTTATCTGTCAACAATGCCTCTCATTCTGGAGACCAAAATGCGCTCGAGATTTGGGACAAAATTGAGAAACGATAATGGGTTCCGTATGGTCAGAAATCGAGGACGCTACTCAACACATACATAGTAGGGTATACAAGTAAATTAATGGCGGTGTATATTACGATTGCAAATCGTCATCCTCAACTTCTACCTCAGCTTCAGATTCGGATGTATCCTTGGCAGCGTCTCTTATCCTTTCCCGCAGCGAGGCGAGGAACAGCCCCTGTTGTGCACAAGGAAATGTGAACGAGTCTCCCATGAACTCCAGTCCCTTCACAAAGGCTTCTGGCTCCTTGTCGAGATGTAAGGGTGTGTATTTGATCCGACGATGTACAAAGTCATCCTCGGACGCAGGTTCCCCATTAGGGCCTCCAAAGCCATTGAAAATACGCATGGTGAAGACAATACCTATTGTTAGGTGCCACATTGATAAGTGATGGCCACAGTAGGACATATAAGAAACCAACTTTTTTCAGCTGTGCGTTCTCCTTCGACGTCATCGCCCCCACGTGTCATTTCGTAGTACGTGTATATGCAATGGAATATGGTGTCGGGCTCAGTTGAGTTTGTCTGATGTTCAAATTTGACACTCGTGACCAAGAGATTTGACATATCTTCGTAGAACTTGATCACTTCAGTCGTCTTGGGGTCGTCTGTACCGAAGGGTCGCTTTGCATGTGCACGCGAGTTTGGGGTACCCTTAGGTGCAGCACGTGCAAGCAGTGCCTTCGATCTCTCGATTTCAGCGTCACGTTCACGAGTGGTGTCCTGGACTGTCGCGATATGTCGAGCGCGCATAAGACCCAAAAGAATGGCAGTGGGCGAATGACCGACCTAGTTGTTCTAGCTCTGCAGTACGCTTTGCTTTTTCATCAATCACGCCATCTTTTGACTTGATGACTTCCTGAAGACGTGAGATATCTTGCTCTACGAGACGCTTTTCCTCGTCGGCCGCTTCTCTTGTTAAAAAATGAAGTGCAACTGTTTGGCCTGTGCGAGAGAGTGGCTCAACCCGCGTTAACTGTGAAGTAAGCTCCTTGATGAGAGCGTCCTGTGCTATAGCCAGTCATGAGGTGCAACCGACCATCAGAACCCAACGTACTTTTAGCACGTTCTTCGTATTGTATTTGCAGCTGTTCGAGGGCTTGCTCTGGCTCCGTCCTGCGTAATTGGAAAAGTTCTTCCAACTGTTTCGACAACGCGTCTCGTTGAGTCTCGAGCTGGATCTATACGGTTAGGCTCCAAACAGCAAGGGGAGAAGTAAGAACATGCATCTTTGGCTTTCTGTTTCCACCTGTCCAACTCCTTTCGGGCTTTCCCTTCAGAGGAAGAGTGAGCCTTACTAGTACCAGCAGTACCGGGATGGGGAGTTGTCTGCGCCACCGCATTAACATCACTTTCCCCTTGATCTGCGACCATTGTGCCTTCAGTGACTGTGACCTTTTTGGTTGACTTTGAACTCGTTGCCTTTTCCTGAGCCTTCGGATCTGGTTGGCCGTTGACACCGACTGTTAGTTTAGAGCGAGGTTCTGCCTTCGAGCCCGGCTTCGCGACGCGGTCGTTGAGGTCATTATCAGAGACTGGCTGTGTTGTTGGGGCGCGTTTTGGAGAGAGTTTCTCTTGAGGTGGATTGCTCGGGCCTGGTGAGCTGGCCTTTGTCTTCTTGGGGGGTTGAGTACGCGTCTTTGGGCGCTGCTCCCAGTTGTCTGCGAGGGGCTGATTTAGATGAATGTCTGGCACAGTACAAAGACGTGAACTCGTTTCTTACTCATTTCATCTTCCGAGGACATGACCGTTTCCACTAGAGACTTGTGTCACGTGCACCGCGTCCATCATGATGGCCTCCTCCCTCCAAGATTACAAGGCAGAGCGCGACGCATTGATCAATGCCGATAGAGCCCTTCGTGTGGACTACATTCGCACAAGCTCAGACTTAGAACGACAGGCCGATGAGATCATTCGCAGGGTCCGCGCACACGAAGCCGAATCTGTCTGGAACGTGCAGCAGGATGAGGTCCCGCATCCATTTCCCGGAATGGAGTTTCTCACCGGTATACACCAATATACCAGTGAAGATCCTGAACTGAGGGAGTCCCAGGTAAATGCATCATCCAGAAAACGGAGCTCTTTCGAATCATTTCCAAGGTTCATCCCTCTCGCCTCAGTCGCACCGCTCAGAGTACTAAGGCTTTTCGTAACCCCGTAGATGCCAAAGGGAGCCATCCTCCACGCTCACCTTGATTTGACTGTGGGAGCCAGGACCCTGCTCGATATTGCGTTGCACCATCTGGCCGTTCATATTTCTTCTCCTGAGCCAATCACTTCAGCCAATATGTCCTCCATCCGACCGGACTTGAGGCCAATTCCTGCCAATTCGATTGTCAGCGTTGCATCTCTTACAGATCCGGCGTATCCTTCTGGTACTTGGGTACCTCTTGCAACAGCTCGCAAAAACTTTGATGCGACCCTGGGAGGGCCCGACGGATTCGACCAATGGCTTATCAGCAAATTATCCATCAATCCAAGTGATGCATACGTCACTCATAATAACAATATTCGGGTATGAACAGCCCGACGCTAAACATTACCTATACTTACTCAAAGTAGATATGGGACGTGTTTCGTTCTGCTGTGGATCTGACGCGTGTTTGTGATCTTCCCGGTCGGAATTCAAGTGTTGACGGACAAGTAATCACTCTAGCATCTCGTCTATTATTTCCCTATATGGGGAGAGTATATCAAACAGTTTCTTCAGGAAACTTTGGATGACGGAATATCCTACGTCGAAGTACGGATCAATTTTAGCCCCAAGTAAGCAGCGCTGTTACATTCACATCAAACACGTTCTCACCACGATTTCCCTTAGATTCATGATCGGTGCGAACGGCGAGAACATCCCGCATGTCGACTGGCTGAGGACATTCGATCTTGTCCTCGACCAGTTCAAGAAAGAGCACCCTGATTTCTTCGGTGCAAAGGTTTGATTTTTTTCACCCTTACGAGACACGGGTGCTTAAGTATCAATCAATTCACTCAGATTATCTATTCAGTTGTCCGGGATTGTGACACCGATATGCTCAGCAATCACCTGGAGGATTGCATACGAATGAAACAAGAATTCCCTGAATTAATTATCGGTATGAATTTCAATCTCTTGCGGCAGCCACGTCTTCAGCTGTTGGGACGGTCGTAGGTTTCGACCTTGTCGGAGATGAAAACATTCTTCGCCCTTTACATGATTACTTGGAACCACTGATGGCATTCAAGCAACAACAAGAGGAGGCGGGTGTTGACATTCCTTTCATTTTTCACGCCGGCGAGACTTGTGGCGATGGAACACGTGCTGATGAGAATCTTTACGATGCGATTCTGCTCGGAACAAGGCGCATTGGCCATGGGTACTATCAATGAATTCCTCGTATCATACTCGGTTTACTCACACGTGTTGTAGATTTTCTTTGGTGAAGCATCCCAAACTGATGCAAATATGTAGGGAGAAAGGGATTGCCCTGGAAATCTGCCCTATTTCGTGAGTCTGACTTCATTTTCAGATTCATCTTCTGACGATTGCCACAGGAATGAGATACTTGTAATGAAGATACTTTACTTTACCAATTCGTGACTTACGCCATAGCTTGAATAGCGTCTCACGGCTTCTATGCCCATGCATCCGTTACCCATACTTCTAAATCACGGCGTTCCAGTGGCGCTGAGCTCCGACGATCCCGCCATGTTCCAGAATATGGGTCTCTCTTTTGATTTTTACCAGGTCAGGTCGATTTCTGCCTGTATCCAGATGACACCGAGACTGACAGTGTACTAGGTAGTCGTTGCTAGCGAGGTGACGGGTCTTCTGACGCTTGCCCATCTCGCGCGCGATAGTATTTCGGTATGTATTAACCTTCCCCCTCTTTAATCTTTGACGAGCAAATACTTCGTCGCCTAGCATTCGATGCTTAGGGAGGACGAGAAGAAACGACTCATGGCATCATGGGAGTTCCGTTGGGATGGATTCATCCAAGACTTGGTAGCTTCAAACGGCAACCGTAACTGACTCTGACTGCGTGTGGATGAGGCGCGATGGTCATGCACTAGTTCTACACCGGCGTGAATTGCGTTGCGGGCACCCTTTCCTAACGATCTATATCTGTCCTCATATCTGGTGTAATTTTAGATCCTCGCAAACAAATGCAAGGATCATCAAAGTACTCAGCATCAATTACGAGAGCTGTCGCCTTTAGGCGCTCCCAGATCGTGACCCTGCGAACAACCACCATGACTTGCCCTACCTATGCTGCCTACCTACAGAGTCGCATCAAGCTAATCGACGAAGATCGCGCCCTTAGAATCGATCACGACAAAAGGGAAAGTATCCCGTCCGCAGAGCTGGAGGCAGACCGAGTGGTGAGAGCTATTCGCGCTAGGGAAGCCCAGTCATTGTGGGGGGTTGAACACGATGATGTTCCCCACCCATTCCCCGGGATGGAGTTCCTTACAGGTCAGCAGGGTTTTCTGCTTAGATGTACATTCGCGACATCCTCTTTACAGGAAAGAAGATTATAATGGAGAGTAGACTTTTCAAGATCCTCCGCACGGTTAGATTTCAAGTTGTTCCCCACCCGGGGTATTGGTACTCTTGCAGGGATTCACTCTATAACTTTAGATGCCCAAAGGTGCACTGCTACATGTCCATCAGCATGCGACAGTAGACGCTAGTTTTCTTTTGGCACTTGCCCTTCGGCAACCTGCCATTCACATCCGGTGCCCAAATGTGGTCAATAACTCGACGATTGCAGAAACGCTACCCGAGATCAGGCCTATTCCAAAAGAACAATACACGCAAAGTTGCGGAATCACAGATGTGGGTTACGTACCAAACACATGGGTATCACTGCAGACGGCTCGAGAAACGTTTGACCCTACGCTCGGTGGTCCGGAAGCCTTTGATAAATGGATTATCAGTACATTCGTGATCAATCCGAGCGAAGCATACGGATCACACAACACCCCGAACAAGGTAATACCTTTGCTCAGGGTCTTTCTATGATTGCCCAAACAAGTCGTTATTGCCCAGATCTGGAAGAAATTTCAAAGTACATTTGTGATGACCGACGTAAGTGCTGTCCCAAACCCGAGGTTGGCCTGTACCTCAAGCGCACATTTAGCCCATCATTAGATATCTGCCCATTCAAAAAGCATATCTTCGAGAATTCATCACGTCGTCTATAGCGGATGGAATCTCATACATAGAGTCACGTTACAATTTCAGTGTCGAGTAAGTGGACGCTTTCCTGGGTGAAGACAGTGATTTATCATTGAATGGGTCTCAAGTTACCTGGTTGCCGAGGACGCCAAGACCCGCGTTCCCATCCGGGAATTATTCCTATTGGTTGATCGCTTGGTTAAGGAGATCCAGGTCGAGCTCAGACAGCAAGGGCGAGAAGACGAGTTTGTTGGTTTCAAGGTAAGCAGCGAATCGAGAATGCAGATGGATACTGATCAATCTGCGGGTAGATTATCTATACAGTTTCAAGAACCATCTCTTGTGAGGAACTTGATTGTGAATGGAGGAAGTGTATTGAGTTTAAGCGCGAATTTCCACGTCTGGTAGCGGGTGACTAGGTCAACCTCGGACGGATGAACTGTGCTGATCATTTTGTCCGCTTTATTCCACAGGATTTGATCTCGTGGGTCAGGAAGATATACACAATCCGCTCATATATTACGCGGAATCACTACTTCGATTCGTTGAGTGCCAGAAACAGGAAAACATCAAGATACCCTTCCTGTTCCACGCGGGGGAGACTCTCGGCGATGGAACAATGGCGGACATGAATTTGTATGACGCCATCTTGCTCGGGACGAAGCGTATTGGACACGGGTGAGTTCTTACTGCCGCGGCCGAACGCAAGATGCCTATTGGTGTAGGTTTTCCTTGGTAAAGCACCCAAGACTGATGGCTATGTGCCGGGACGAGAAAATTGCACTTGAGGTGTGCCCCATTTCGTGAGAAGATTCCCGCGTCTCTATCATGTGCTGAACGGGGGATGTTAGGAACGAGATTTTGGTGAGTGACCGGCGCTCGGGATAGCACGAGGGTTGTTGATCCGCGAAGCGCCTGACGTCGTCGATGACCACGCATCCGCTCCCGGTGCTCCTGAACCAGGGAGTGCCTGTCGTGCTGGCTTCGGATGATCCGGCCATGTTCAACAGCATGGGTCTATCCTTTGATTTTTACCAAGTGAGAAGCACTCGTACGACAGATGATCGGCGTGCCTGACATGATCGCAGGTCTTGGTGGCGTCGGAAGTCACGGGTCTACTGACGCTCGGACAAATTGCGCGAGACAGTATCAGGGTATTGCATCGGCTTCCTCATTCGTGATATATATTGATGCACTACGTAGTACTCTATGCTGGAGGAAGAGGAGAAGGAGAAGGCGCTGAGGGTGTGGGAGGGTCGGTGGGGAGAGTTTGTTAGGGCGGCTTGCAAAGAATAAGTGGCTGTGTATGTGTTATTGTGACTTGACAAGGTCACATCAGTGTTACTCTTAACCACGACTGCCAAAACCCTCGTTCATCGTCTTCGCTTTACTTGTCTGAATTTTAGTTTGCAAGGTATGTTTATTTCGTTCTCCATCCGCGATCACCCAGCTCGCATCCATCATATCCTCACCTCCTCCCCCCCTTCCCCGTCAGACCTCCGTTCCTCCGACTCTCAGTACAAACCATCTTCCATATTATTATCACTCTCAAGCCCTCATCCCAAACCCCCCCATCTCATCCTTGTTCTTTGGCTGAATTCGTAATGGCAGAGGTTGACTATAACCGCAAACGGTCCCGCTCTCCTTCAGACTCTGACGAGAAAAAGTACCACAAGCGTGCAAACACAGGCGCTACGGCATCCCCGGATGACTTACGAGCTCAGAAGACCCAAGATTCCGGCCCACCTTCTCATCCTTCTATGACTCATGATGTGAATATGGCGGAAGGTCCCGCATCAGTAGCCGATACGACCGCGTCTACGCCCTCCCCCAAACCCTCGCCGTCCGACAACAAGAGTGGAGATTCCCGCACGAGGTCAGACGAAGCTAGTAGGTCACATGTAATCACCTCCGCAGCACCCTCCTCTTCTACTACCCTTCCCCCTCCCTCAGCTATGATCCACATGCGTTGCTTGATCGTCACTCAAGATGCGTCAATCATCATCGGCAAGGGCGGCTCGCATGTCAATGAGATTCGCGACAAGAGTGGTGCCCGCGTTATGGTATCAGAGAGTATTCCGGGGAATCCAGAGAGAATTCTCAATGTCAGTGGGCCCCTTGATGCAGTGTCCAAGGCAAGTAACCTGCCATTCCTATTCGGTTCAGATAATTCTCATCCTAAATACGTTATGGTCATCAGGCATTTGGTCTTATCGTGCGAAGAATCAATGATGAACCCTTCGACGTGCCCTCTGTTCCTGGCAGTCGCGCAGTCACCATCAAGTTCATGATTCCCAATTCCCGCATGGGGTCAGTGATAGGCAAGCAAGGGTCCAAAATAAAAGAAATCCAAGACGCCAGTGGGGCTCGGTTAAATGCAAGTGAGGGTATGCTCCCTGGCTCGACGGAAGTAAGCATCATACACCAAAAGACATTGGAAATGAACCCTTATGTGTGGTTTGTAACCATAGCGTGTCCTCAGTGTGGCAGGGGTTGCAGATGCTATCCATATTGCGACCTATTACATTGGCAATATTCTCATCGAAGCACAAGACCGTATGCCGTCGTCTTCGTCCAGTCATTCAACTTACCGTCCCTCCAATTACTCTCGACGTCCACCACAGAGTGGTTCATCCTACGTCCCGGGCTACTCGTCGCATCACCCTTATGCTCCGTCACATAACCCACCTCAACAATTGCAGACACAGCAAATCTACATTCCAAATGATCTTGTAGGGTGCATCATTGGCAAGGGCGGTAGTAAGATCAATGAGATAAGGCATATGAGTGCCAGCCAGATCAAAATCATGGAACCTGGTGCTGGCCTGAATGGCGCACCGTCTTCCGGCTCAGAAGGCGAAAGGTTGGTAGTAATCACCGGGCAACCTGCCAATATCCAAATGGCAGTTCAATTGCTGTACCACGTGCGTGCGCGTTCCCAGGATGATCGACTGTCTTGACACTCTTTGAATAGCGACTGGAACAAGAGAAACAAAAGCAGCTACGAGCTTCGACCTCCTCCTCTTGAGATCACCTGTGTAAAGATGTCAAGATTTTCTTTCCCTTTACTTGAATTCTTTTGTAATTCGGTTGTCGTTGGAGAGGATGTTTTTTTTCGTATCGGATACTTGTCGAACCGTTGATGTATGCGAACGAGAGGCTGGTTACGTAATTGTTCTCTGTCTCGGAGTCGATTGGTCGCTTTGTTCCCGAATTCAATGTCGTCCATACTAAAAGTGCAGAAGGCTAATGCTGCGAAAGCCGGCACCAGAGGTAAACCCAAACGCAAGGCGGACGACATGGACGTCGACGACGATAGCCCAGTCCAACCAAAAAAGAGGAATAAACAGCGTGTCTTGTTACTCTCCTCGCGTGGTGTTACCCACCGGATGAGACACCTCATGAGTGATCTCGAGGCCCTCTTGCCTCACACTAAAAAAGGTGTGTTTTTGCCCTGCACTGCGCCATTCCTTCCGACGAACGATTCGCAGAATCCAAGCTGGATTCAAAGTCTCAGCTACACCTCCTCCCGGAATTAGCGGACCTCAATAACTGTAACAACACTGTATACTTTGAAGCGCGAAGACACGAAGATCTTTATATGTGGGCAGTAAAGACGCCCAATGGACCTAGTATCAAACTTCACGTACAGAACGTGCACACGATGGACGAGCTGAAGATGACGGGTAACTGCCTCAAGGGTAGCCGAGGTATACTTAGTTTTGACAAGGCATTTGATGAGAGCGAGTGGGGCAAGCTGACAAAAGAGATATTCACGCATGTGAGAGCATTGTTCCGTCACATTGTCCACCTAACCGAGTGTTCGCCAGATCTTCGGTGTTCCTCCGTCTGCTCGAAGAGCGAAACCATTCATCGACCACATCTTGACGTTCTCCATACTCGACGACAAGATCTGGTTCCGAAATTTTCAGGTCAGTCTCGTGCACAGTATCTCCTTCGCGATATCAACATACCTTGCTCGTCAGATCCTTGAAAAAGATCCTCAACAGCCCAATGGTCCTCCAAGTACATCATTGGTCGAGATTGGTCCCCGATTCGTATTGGCACCTATTCGGATATTTGAGGGTGCATTTGGCGGTGCCACTGTCTACTCTAATCCAGGTCCGTCGTTGTCACGCATTGCCAAGATACTGCTTCTGACAGGAATACCGATGTTGTAGAATTTATCACACCGACGGCGATGAGGATGGTAGTGAAACAAAGTAAAGGGGACAAATACGGCAAGCGGAAGGATGCCCAGCAAGAGAGTGCACGGAGAAAGGTACTTCGCCAGCCAGACGAGGATAAGTTAGCGGTACCGAAGGTATTCGGATGAACAGCCACACCATGGTGCTACTACTTAGCAATATCACGCGAGTACTTTAAAGTTTCACACTAAGCGAGACGCTGACCCGTATGGGGGACAATGGAGGATGTCCCCTGAACTCCCGCGCTGTCAAGCGAGTTCTCCATTGTTCCCTTACCACGACCACACTTTCGGTCCTTTTGTGCTCTCACAAAGGCAACCCGCCGGGTTATGAAACAAAGGAATCCGGTGCTGCCTCGATTCTCTGATTTCGCCGCGGGCTTCTAGCCGTAAGCTTGTAGTTCTTTCCTGTCCGGTGATCACATCCGCCTTGATGTGGTTACCTTTGTTTCCCCCAACAGGTAGCCGGGTGGCAAGTGTCCATATATAACGCGTTCTAGCGCACGCAAGACTACAAGCACTCCATTCTCTAACGAGTTCCATTCCCTGCTTCCACAGATGCCCCTCGCGTTGAGCATTCAGCCATCCTCGAATGTTCTGGACATGTACGGGAACCCCGATCCGTCGTAAGAGATTCTGATATACTGAATGTAATCTCGAGCCTCATCATATTCGATCAGATCCCAGTTCTCGCTTTCAGGACATGTCTCCATCGCAGTCACATCTCCCTGTTCGCTATTCGTCCGACGAAGAACAACCACGCGCATTCTCCTCAAGTCCTTGACTATCACCTTTGAGGGCCAGTCAGAAACGCTCTCTCCTGGGACTGGTTATGCTGCTGTCCGCCTTTGTTCAATTACCCGCGAGTTGCTACCTGGTGCACCTGTGGACCTCTCAAACGAAGGTCACGAGGACTCCGATAAACCTTGTATATGGAACGCGGTCTTCGACGTTCCCGTGCCCGGCTGGCTGCCAAGCACTTCGGTTCACGGAGACGCTTCGTTGCAAGCCGCCGGGATTTCGTACGCTCTTTATGCCACTGCCACTTTCATTGGTACCAACGACGTTCATTCCTCATTTCCCTTTGCTATCCTTTGCGGCTCTGTCCGTTCCCGAACGTATACGGTTGATGCAGATAGATGCCCAATCGACCTTCGGCGTTTTGTTGAACCCGAGTCTGGATCCTCCTCTAGCGCGTTCCCGATGTCCATCTATATTGTGGACACGTGTCGTGAACCGGATCCAGAGGGTTCATCCCGGAAATCTATTCCTACGGAAGTTTTGGAGAAAATTCAGGTCGTCGCCAGCATACCGAGTGCTACAGCGATGGACGAGACTTCTGTTCCCTTTGTCTTGCGTATGCGCGTGAAGGACTTGGACGACTCCGAAAGAAACCGACTGAGGATAGCGGAATTTTCTGTCGACGTTGAACAAGTCGAAGTGTACAGGTTTGGCTCTATCTATGCACTGCTGGCTAGGGTTCTAATTCTCCATTGATTAGGAACAACACGAGTGGAGTCGACATCAATCAGTATCCCATTCCTCCGCATAAGCATCAGCCTCCTCGTGTCCCCCTACGAAACCCCCATCCCATCCGTACCCTATACGATACCGGCTTTCTCGGCACATTCAAATCAAGCGTAAAGCGTTCCTTCTCTATTCTTTCTCCCACCGAGTCGGGCAGATACGTCGTCTCTGGGGATGGCCGCATTTTCACACACCACGATGACCGATCCCCTGAAGAGAGTTGGTACATCCTGGAAACCAAAATTCCTATCCTTACACGACCCTGCTTGCGCGACTGGGCAGGTACCCAGAAGCGACGAATCACCGAGAGTAGCCCACTTTTTGGCGTGGAGCACCACCTGCGTGTCGTGATTCGTTGCGAATATAGTCTCGCCGATTGTGGGGAAACGATATCCGAACGTCTTCATTTTTCTCTTCCGATGAGGCACGTCAACGTACCCAAAGTCAGGATACCTCCTAGAAACACTACAGAGCACCATATTGAGGACGTACAGAAGAACCTACCCTACACGCAAACTCTTCCCGCTTATTCGCAACTTTTTTATTCGAATGGCGAGCGCAAGACGGACGATTTGATTCCGTTGCCCCTCTACGAGCCTCCATCACTGTGACCCATTTTTGTCGTGCCGTGCTGCTGTGCTTATTTCGCTTAGTCTGTGAACCTTGCCACGTTCGTGATGTCTTGATCACGGGATGTTATCATAATTTGTGATAGCGACATTTTTAGCTTTTTCCGCGTCGATCCATCCCGCCTCTCCAGTCCTTTCTCCACCTTCGAGTATTGAACTAAAATTGCACGATTGTAATCAGTATAGTATTGATACCTCCGCGCGGGTCTGTCTCGCCGCTCATATTATTGCTTTTCAATGTTCACACATGTACGTACGAAGTTCCCGTCGTCGCATGAGCGTCAGCGTTAAATCCGAGACACTAGGGTCTGTCACTTGATAGCAGTGAGACATTAAGCGTGTCATTCTCATTTCTCTTTCATTCGGTGCTGACTGTTCTAGGTATCTTCACAGGCATGGCGCTCTACTGTTACATTGTATGCGCCATAGACACTGGCGTGCTTCATGATGATCTAGTATCTGCACAACCCTGGCACCGTCAATGTGCCTCCTCATCGACGATACCAGGATGCTGCTGTCGAATGAGGCCAGTCGGCACGAAAAAGTACCCCGAGCGCTTGGAGCGGCTTTTCGGTGGCACCTTGGGTGTCTTAGATATGACCTGAATCCCGCCACCGCCGGTTAGTTACATGCTAGTTTCACTTCGGATCGTGGTGCCGTAGGTGCACGGTGACCTGAAGCTGGGGACTACAAAAACATGTCATCCTGGGAGTGCACAGGAACCAACTCCCCATACCCATGCAAGTCTATCGTATCCCCAACTTCCTTTGTCTGCTTCCCAGGAAACCAGGTGGCGAGATCAGTCCCTACTTCAAGGAGGCTGATAACGGATACCACGCGTGGGTTCGCGAGAAGATCGGCTGGCTCTTCGCCATCGTGCGTATTTGTTCTGGCGCTGGTTGTCCTGTTCTCTCTGACTCGGACGTCAGGAGGTCTACAACGCAGAGATGCCATTGCTAGCGGCTTTAGCATGGCCCCTCGCTTCTTGTAAGGAGTTGAGAGGGATCCTCGACTACATGACGGTCTCGTTCATGCTGGAGGAGCTAACGTAGGCATCGTTTCATTCCCTCATATCCGCGTGTTTACGAGTTTTGTCTTCTAGCGATCGTTGTTCGAGCGCAAAGGCTGTCGCCCGTTCACAGCTATGGATGAGAACCCTCTCGCAATGCGACAAAGGTGACAGCTCTCGTCATCCATTCATCCAATCAATGCGCAAGTGGGTCAGCACTCGGGACTCGCCTTGTCTTTGTTGATCATTTCTGTCGCAGGGAATTGGTCCCTAATATCAAAGCTGCCGTCGACCCTTTCCATTGGCCGCAGTTCATGGATTCGAACGAGCACTTTTCTAGGAACACTATTCAAGAGGCTCTTGATCGAGAAGCGCACACCAAGAAGAACGCCGTGCGTGATATCCAGACTTACATGGTGATGCGTCGAGAAACGATCGGTACTCGTCCATGCCTTGTTCTGATGCGGTCTACGCGACGTCTCTACATTCCGGATGACGTCTTGATACATCCGATCATAAGGGAGATGGAGGACGTCGCGTTAGACATGGTTTTCGTCGTGAACGTAAGAACCTATCCTCTAATCCTTTCCTCGCTGAAACTGAGTCCACACGTGTGTCTCACTCAGGACGTGTACTCCTTCAAGAAGGAACGCGGTGATAACGGGGCGTTGAACAACCTTTTGACTGTCATGCAGAAAGATCCAGTGACCGATCATCTGGATCTTCAGCAGAGGCTCGATTTCACCGAAAAACTGTTCAAGGCGGCCCTTGAGCGCTTCTACGCGTGCAAGAAAAAGCTACCTTTATACAATCAGGATCTGGATCCGTACCTGACAGCGTACGCAGATGGATTGATCGACTGGGTGGCGGGGAACATTCAGTGGAGTGCTGTGAACCACCGCTACAACACGTTCTTGGACGACCAAGATAGGAAGGACCATATCATGCGATTGCAGTTTGACAGCCCTCGTCGCAAACTACAGCGATTTTCACTGGTGTTCCTTGCTGCACTGGGCGTCACCCTGGTGTATTGTGTCTTGTGATCTCTGTACCATCACACTATCCACATGACCCTACTTATTTGTTGAGATTTCTGATTGATCCTGTTGGAACCAGATGCTAGAGCACGTATCTAAAAACTTACCTGAACTGTAGTTTATATCACATTACTCCCAATGTCACCCTTCTGTCGTCGACTTCCCAGGTCTCTACAGGACCATCGCACTTGACCAGCCAAACCTCCACGCCATCGAAACCCGTGAGACGGACATCCCCACATTGAAGTGAAATGGAACGCGCGTCACCACTCTGGCAAACGACGTCCGTGTCTCTCATCGTTTGTGCGATCGTCTCACGATCGGTCTTGTCTTGGTCCGCGATGTAGCACAACGACATGTGAGGAAAGCGCGGGGCACGTGGTTCAAACCCGTAATCGTGTAGACGAGTTAGTATCTGGTTCTGGAAATCGAGGAGGACCTGCGTTGGTTGGATGTCGATGAACACGGAGCGGTAGTAGTGGTCGCCGACGGCAAGGGATTGGAAATTGGCACTGATCGGTGGGTGGTTCTCGGGAATGGCGTTGAGGAGGACATCTGTGATCCCAGGATGTGACAAGGGGATGGTCGCAAGAGTGATGTGGGGTAGGAGGGTAGGGTAGGAGGTCGGGGAGTGAGGATGATCGGTCGATGTACATCTTGGGAGATTATATTTAATCGCATCTATCTGTGCCGCCGTAGGCACCAGCCATAGGGAAATACCTGAAGAGAAGTTGGCTTACCCGTGTAAGAAATCGTTTTCACTTACCCATCCGAGTCCAATGTGCAGTCGACGCGGACCAAGTTACATAATTTACACACGACGTAGATTTCATCCAAGCGCGTAGTCACGGTTTAAGTGTTGACTACCAGTAAAAACCCTTTGAACTAATGCTTCCAGGTGTGTACGAGTTCACTCGGAGGACTCGCGCTGTCCCAGGCTCACCCAACTACTTCCGACACCAGTGCTCTCAAGATCCCCGTCATTGCTCTCCACGTCCGCGTCGGAGCCCACTTCGAGTTCGTTGACGTCAGAATGTGACTCAGAAGTTGCTGCAGGATTCGAAATAGCGGAGGCCTGTCCAGCATATTGTTGTCGAACCAAAGAATTCGTCCCAGGGCCTGAAACAGGCATCGTGGGAGAGGTAGGAGCTACCAATCTGGCGGCGCTCGATCTGCTGGCAGTGTCAGATCGGGAAGGTGGGACATGTAACAGGTAATTCCGAATGTCCACCAGGAGGTGGGGAAGAGCTAGAAGGCCATCCAGGAGTACCGCGGGAAGATATGATGCGAATGTGTATGTGCCAGCTAATGAAGCATGGTCAAGTTGATAAAAATGATGGTCCAGTGCTGGGACGTACCTCCTGCCCCGATGGAAAACCTATCACCTCGTATCCAGTTCTTGACCTTTTCATATAGGAGACCAAAGCCAATACCAAAAACGACTTTTCCAGAATACCTTGCTTTGCTTCCGGCGCTGACCACGCCGACAAGGCTGTCGACAAAAGCAGACACATCCACTGGAACACGTGAGGCACGTGTCTCCCTGAGGGAACTGAGAGCCACCCCATAAGTGGCTTTTTCCGAAGGTGTCCAATCGTCCATATTGATCCCAACACCAGGATCACTCGTAGATGGGCCAACTGCCCCTATGTCAACCGTCACGATACGGATCGTGCTCATTCCTCGGGCGGAAGCGATTTCCCGGCGGAGAACATCGGCTGCGCGGAGAGTGGCAGCAGCGCTCATGGCACTCACGCTGCCAAATGGTAATCCCACACGTGCGTCAGCAGCGGGCAAGCATATGATCACAGTTTGGGGACCACGTGCACGTGAGGCGTCTGTGCGGAGCAATGGCAATAAGGCCTGAATTGTTTGAAGTGGTGCAATGTGTGTGGAAAGTAAATGAGGGAGATAGGTACTGCGCAAGGAGACTTGTTCGAATGGCGCTGGCGCGCAATGAACAGAGGTAGTTGGCATGCCCAGCAACGAAATCACTGAATGCACCAGAGGGTGATAAGAAGAGGGCGCGTATGGGTCACCTGCGGCAGTGACAGGAAATCGTCGAGAAAGTGTGGATGCCAAAGAACGAAGGAAAACAGGGATTGTCCCCGGCTGGGGTAAAATGGTCGACCAATCTCCTCGACGGTGACTGGTGAAGACATACCTCGTTAGGGTCCAGGATGAGAGCGCGAACGTAGCCATGACTCTTGCTTTCAATGTCATTGACAGCTCCCGGGGAAGAAACGGTGGTGATGACAATATAACCTTGCTTCTCAAGTTCGATAATCAGAGGCGGTCCCAAGGGATGGTCACCACCCAAAACAACTTGAAGAGAAGATATCAAGCTGACGCCATGAGCGACGAGCAAGAGCACACACCAATAGCCTGACGTTTCTCGGATTGTGAAGACATTACCTTGGCCCTTCTGCCCCTGAGGGACCTCGTGCGGACAACACCGTATCCCACGAGTAAGCCTGCTCCGAGAGCTGAAACGACCATGCCCGATGTTATCCATGGGTGCTGGACAACATAGTCTCCAGCGTTGTCGATTAAAGATTTCGGCGGTGGAGGAGGGGGGGGAGGGGGAGGGGGTATTTCGAATGCCCCAAGTCCGGGAACATGGATGTCCGGGAGAGAAGGTAGACCACGAGGTCCGAAGCGAGAAATATCGAGCCACAGGCGGTTCATGGTTTCCTGGATGTTTGGGAGATCAGGTGAGGCGGCCGCGAGTGTGTCAGTGACGACGCGTTCGACATAGTCAAAGTATTGTTCCAGGTCGTCGATCGTTGGCACCATGTTGGTGGTGGTCAGACGCAAGATGGACGCTGATACCGGCACGACGGTCAGACGTCGCCGCTACATAAGACACAGCACAGCATTCATAAAAGGGAAAATAAAAAAAAACATGTCGACGCCAGCAGGATTCGAACCTACGCACTCAAAGAGTAACAGATGAACTGCTCGCGGTGTTCTAATCTGTCGCCGTAACCACTTGGCTATAGCGCCCATGACAACTGACTGAGCCCCCAACACTGATCATGGCTTTGGACTGTTCGAGAGAAAATTTCGTGTCGACACAATGCTACACAATTAACCACATTGTAGGTACCGACAGCAATGAGTAGCATCATGTTTACAACATCTATGTCTCTAGTTGCCACCAATCTCCTTGGCGAGTTGTTCAGCTTTTGCCTTGACGTCCTCGATCGTACCAGCCATATAGAAAGCAGACTCAGGTAATGAGTCATGGAGGCCAGAAAGAATCTCCTTGAATGACCGGACGGTGTCCTTCAAAGAAACAAGTTTCCCCTCGTAACCGGTGAAGACCTGGGCAACTTGGAATGGTTGCGACATGAAACGTTGGATTTTACGAGCACGTTCGACCTTTATACATGTCATTAACAAATGATCAAGTCAATATAAGCATGCACATACAGTCAATTTGTCTTCCTCGGACAACTCATCCATACCCAAGATGGCAATGATATCTTGCAGGGATTTGTAGTCTTGAAGGATCTTCTGGACAGCGGTAGCAACTTCGTAGTGTTCCTGTCCAACGATACGGGGGTCGAGCATACGAGACTTCGAGTCCAAAGGGTCGACGGCGGGGTAAATTCCGAGCTCAGCAATGCCACGGGATAACACAGTCGTGGCGTCCAAATGAGCGAAGGTGGTTGCCGGGGCAGGATCAGTCAAGTCATCAGCAGGGACATAGACGGCCTGCACAGAAGTAATTGAGCCCTTCTTCGTGGTCGTGATACGTTCTTGCCTGGAATCTTGTCAAAATGTGAACACAAACCAGGGAAAATCACGTACATGCCACCCATGTCAGTCGAAAGAGTTGGTTGATAACCGACGGCTGAGGGAATACGACCGAGCAAGGCAGACACCTCAGAACCGGCCTGGGTGAACCGGAAGATATTGTCAATGAAGAGCAACACGTCTTGACCTTCTTCGTCACGGAAATATTCGGCAATTGTCAAGCCGGTCAAAGCAACACGAGCACGAGCACCAGGGGGTTCGTTCATCTGACCGAAAACCAGTGCGACCTTGGAGTCACCCTCCAAGTTAATAACACCGGTCTCAATCATTTCGTGGTACAGATCGTTACCCTCACGAGTCCGTTCACCAACACCTGATGGGGAAAAAAAATAAACACGCAACCCGTTCGATATACGAGTTCCCACTTACCGCAAAAGATGGAGAAACCACCATGAGCCTTGGCCACGTTGTTGATCAATTCCTGAATCAATACAGTTTTGCCGACACCAGCGCCACCGAAAAGACCGATTTTTCCACCACGGGCATAGGGAGCCAAAAGGTCGACCACCTTGATACCAGTTTCAAGGACCTCAGCCGTGGTCGACTGATCGACGAAAGCAGGAGGGTCAGCGTGAATGGGACAGAGCTTGACACCTTTAATGGGACCACGTTCGTCAATGGGTTCTCCAATGACGTTCATGATTCGGCCCAAAGTTGCGGCTCCAACAGGGATCTGAATGGGAGAACCGGTGTCCACGACCTTTTGACCACGAACAAGACCCTCTGTACCGTCCATAGCAATCGTACGAACGGAGTTCTCGCCAAGATGTGATGCAACCTCGAGGACAAGACGACCACCATGGAAATCTTGAACCTCAAGGGCATTGAGGATGGGGGGGAGAGTGTCCGTTTCGAACTGAACGTCGACGACGGCACCAATGACCGTCTTCACGCTACCCATGGCTCTCTTGGCCTCCGATGCATAATGACGCACTATTGCCGAACATCGGAGTGAAAAAGTTGACCGGAATGCACAAACATATTGTGAACACGCGAAGCACAGGAAAAAAGTGAGAAAGACTGACCTGGCTGGGCAGCGGAGGTGCGTTGAGGGCGGGCAACGGCATTTTGCTTTGAGGTGGAAGAAGGGAAGGAGGAGCGGGCCAACAGCGGGGCAGCAGTTTGCAAGAACCGGCTGGAGTTCTTTGCGCTGTTTGCGGCTCTCCTGGAAACGCGGGTGACGCCGCGAGCGGTAAACATTGTGGTGAACGACGAAGACGACGAAAGAGGTGAGAGTAGAAGAAATACTCTTCCCGACACGCCAAAGTCGACTTGAAACTCAGATCAAAGCTCCGACTCACCCGATTTCAGCCGTGGCCGCTCGCTTATGTAAATCAGCCGTTCGTCTCTTCGCTTGGCAGTGCGAGCGTAGTACTTACTAGTGTAATAGTGCGCGTTGTTTTGACGGAATATTGAATCTAATGCTAGGTCCAGAACGCGTCAAAATGTATATTTAGTCCGTGCGGGCCGTAGCCACAGACGCGTGATTTTCCCACGGACGCGTTCGACGCGTTCACCCAAGTATGAACGACGCATTTCTACCAACTGGACTGCTCGGCCCCGGTCCCGCCCCTTTCTTATCGAACGGCCTCTTGGATGCACCATCCCTAGACAATGATGGTAGTGACCTCCAAGTTCGCTCAGAAACACCCCCATTATCGCAGGGCAAGTACTTCGGCTCTTAGTAACCACCGCCCCTTTCTCATGTAATTCAGATGATTCCTTTCCCCCAATCTCAGATATCCTGGGTCTCAACGAGATCCGTCGTCTTTCCGCCGGGGTGTCGACACGACCTCTTCGCGCAACCACAGTCGATGGACAGCCAGTACTCATTTGTCGCAAACCCCGGAATGTAGCCACGCGAAAGGTGCGGAACCCCACATCCATTCCTACCATTATTAACTTGACCACCAGTCATCTTCGCCTTCAACCATGGCAAATCTGCTAGACGTGCCTATTCACAGACTTATGGACGAGCTTTCGGTATCCTTGTCTTCAAACACTTGCGCTCAGTATGCACGCACTTTTTCCTGTGTGCTTCGCGTGGTGCTCACTCAAGAGGAAAAGGACTCTAGACCAGGAAAAGTCGGCGTCTCATCGCCAACTTGATGACATGTTATGGGTCGATCAGTATCGGCCCCAGCGCTTCACAGAACTTCTCGGCAATGAAAGAGTGGCCAGGGAAGTGATGGCTTGGGTAAAACAATGGGACTACTGCGTCTTCGGCAAACGAAGAAACAAAAAGCGGCCTAGAGAAGAAGAAGAGTTTGACTGCGATCCCGGGGACGAATACCATCGGCCGTTGGAAAAGGTGAGTTGGCCCTTAATTTCGTATGTTTGGACATCAAGTTCCCTGTCATCAGCTGCTCCTGATATCCGGACCTCCTGGACTTGGCAAGACTACACTCGTACACGTTATTGCTGCCCAAGCCGGCTACGAAATCATGGAAATCAACGCCAGGTTTGCACATGGCTATGTCTACCCTGATCTTTAACCGAATGCACCCCAGTGACACACGATCTGCACAATCGATCGATGACCGGGTTCGTCCCATACTGGAATCGGGCTCTGCGGTCGGCAGCACGAAGCCCGTCTTACTCATCATCGATGAAATTGACGGTGCGACCGGCGGTGGTGGTGACAATGTACGTTGCAATTTCCCCCACCGTAGAGTACTCGATTAAAATTGTTCCCAGTCTAGTAGTTTCGTTCATAAACTGGTCTCATTGACCTTGGATAAACCAAAAAGAAAGCGTGAGCTGTTTCTTTATGTGACTCATACCTTGACTTAAATTAATGGACAGGGAAGGGTGGAGCACAGGATGACAAGCGACCTTTATTGCGGCCAATCATTTGCATATGTAACGACCAGAACGCACACTCCCTAGCTAAACTTCGTCCACATGCAAGACAGATCCGGTACACGCGACCAGCCGATATTCACACCGTAAAACGCCTTCGGGAGATCTGTGAGCTAGAAGGGTTAGTTGCAGATACGAGAGCACTCAGTACTTTGGTCAATGTCGCCAAGGGTGATCTTAGAGGCTGTATAAACACCCTGCAGGTCTGTCATCCTGCTCCATGCACTATTTGCGATTTTGAGCTCTGTAAAACAGTTTATAAAATCACGCAACGAGTGCGTTACCGAGCCCTTAATTCGTCGTGCCACGGTTGGCATGAAGGAGGGTGATGTTACGGCAACAGCAGTCCTGAACGAGATATTTTCCCCCTTGTCGCGCAAGCGTATCCGGGAACTAGCAATAGGTGAAATAGAGGAGACACGATATGTGAATCGCCTCAGTCGAGCTATAGAGGCGCTCAACAACTTCCCCAATATCGCTAACGGTATGTTTTTCCTGAAGAAGTCCCATACTGTCGTTGAATCCTTTTTAGGATGTTTTGCGCATTATACGAATTGCCACCAGCATGAGGCAAGCCTGGCTCGATGTGAGAAGGCAAATGAGTGGTTAGGAACATTTGACATATTCTCCTCGGCCATGTATGCCGACGGTGATTTTGGCCTGCAAGCATATCTCCCTTACCTTTTCGTTCCATTCCATCCACTGTGCCGAGAACGCGCAGGAAAACGAGTTGAAAGAGATTCTACGGATTGGGATGCAAGTACCTTAAAAAATCATGCCCTACCACCACTAATGCCCGTTGAGTGTAGAATTTATTAGTCACACGTACCAACGAGGACATTCTGAAGACACTTTGCGATGGGATTCACACTTCCGGCAGAAATACAGGTGCTAATCGACATCTGATCATGGGTCAGGTCCTTGCGCTAGAATTTGCCCCTTACATTAATCGCATCATATCACCTCCTTTGCGACCCGTGAGTGTAATTCAAAGTCTATGATCGAGAGCAAATGTTCAGCTTATCTCTCTTCATTATAGGTGAACAGTCAAGTTATCAGACCAGGCGAACGTGCCCTGCTCACTCGTCTGGTTGAGATCATGGTTTCTCTCCAACTTAGATTTGTTCAAGAGAAGACAGAGGACGGCCAACTGGTTTACAGACTCGACCCGTGCGTACCGCCATAGGTTAAGTTTAGTTACCACTCACCAGAAGACAGCCCAATGGATGTTTTCATGACATATGACGGGAAGCGCGCAGCTGATATTGCTGTCTCGAGATATGCAGTTCGTCAACTTATCGCTACGGAGGTCCGTACCTTCTCATCTCTAATTCTTCCAACTTAACCTGTCGCAGATCGACACTGCGCTGGTCGCACGACAGGCGGTTATAGCCGAAAAAATACCAAGAAACTTATTTCATAAGGGGTCGGTCTTAATTTTCTCCTCGACATTTTTTATTCAGCGTTATTGCAGGTCTTCCGCGCAGGAGTTTGGTGAAGACCAAGATATGGTGGGTAACGCGAAAGAGGGAGGTCCGCTGGAACGAGCCCAACCCTCGAGCTCTGACGTCGGACCTCTCAGCAAGCGAGCTCGTCCAGAGCAATACAGTGACATTGCAGACAGGGTGAGAACGTTGCGCCGACTTTGTCCTCGGGGCAATTTGACCCGGACTTCTCATACAGCCGCCGGTTGACTTCTTTGGACGACCAATCACGATACCCAAGACTACGCCCTCGGTTAACAAGCCAGAATGCCAAGTGACTCGAGTATTTCAAACGACGTATCGATACCGTGAGGGTAATTCGGCTGCTGTTCGAAAGACAGTCAAAGTGGCTTCGTTCATGTAGACTCGCTGTTTGCTTATGTAATATGAATTCTATGATGACTGCCAACTAGATTCAGACGTAACATGACCGCCCGTCGACTGTACTATGCGACAATTTAAAGTCTCGTTGCGCGTTCCACAGCCATAGTTGGCATTAATTGGCGGGTCAGAAACCCTAGTACCTCTTGTCCGCCTCTACTGCGATCGCACGACCCATCTACACATCCAAATGTCCCGGAAGAGCGCACAAGAGACGTGAGTGTCTCGGGAGGATGGTTTTTCTTTCGGATCGGCTGATTGCACACAGACTGTTACTCAAGCTCAACACGAGATCGCTCACGACGAGTCCACCCCAACTCAGGCAGCCGCTCGCATACGTGCTCCATCTTCGTTCCTACTGGAAACCGGAAGGACAGGCCAAACTCATGGTTCCCGCTTCATGGATGGTTGGTTCGTGTTTCTTTGTCGCACACGCCGTCCCTGCTGACCTCGTACATCTCGGAAGGCGTTCCTGGCTTTTGCGGACGGTAGTAAATCTGGTGTAAAGTGCGCCGTGGACCGGTGTTGCCCCTTTCGCAGCGTTCGGTTTGAAAACGTCGCAGAGACGAGCCGGGCGACTTCTGATGACGAACTGGAGCTTCCGCGGGACGTCGTATCGCAAGTGTTGACGAGCGGTGGGAGGGACGAGTGTCTGTCCATGTTTGTGTTTCGTGCATTTGAGGGTATCCCTCGTACCAGGCTACACAGGTACGCTCATGGCGATGTTTCTGTGCACACCGAGTCGCTGAGACAAAGAGACCAGTGATGCGTCAGAGACGCGTTTCTCATCCACTCCCAGTACCGGTACTGTTTCTCGGTGCACCCACTTTGCACTCATCCCCAGACACGCCAGTAACGACAACGACACTGCCTTTTCTGAAAATAACACGCCGTGTTTACTCCTCGGAATGACCGCGCATCCTCAAACGCAAGATCACGATCCACATCCTACGTCATACGACACCCTCTCTGGACCGGCATCCATCCCCGAGGAGCTCACCCGACACGGGCAATACAACCTTGCGCGACTCGTGTCGCTGATGCACCGAGAAGACGCCTTCCCAGAGTGGTTGATACTCTTTGGACTCGTGTTCGATGCACACCGCATCTGCATCGTCGTGTACGTGCCCTATCGCCGCCACTTGGACATGATCGACTGCGCCGCGTACATCGTCGACGAACTCACGATCCACGCGCCCGTGACGAACGCGGGTGCGTGCGAGCCGATCCTCGAGCGCTTGCGCTTGTTGTCCGCGTTGACAACGCTTCGACGACATGTACGTCATCTATCCATGGCCTTGTTGACGACTTGCGAAGGTGGTATTGGACGTGCGAGCTCTCTTGCGTCGTCGTATTACAGCGACTTGGTCCATTTCGGACCGCTAGATCGGTGCTCTAGTGCCGGTCTTGGTTCGGGTCGAGACGATTGTAGCTCGGTGTACTCGACGTGTCCATCGAGTGTCCGTCCTTGTGCGTCACACGACGGCCGTGTCGACGAAAGCGAAAAGGAGCTTTGTTCATCGTCATCGTGTAGGTCTGCGTCTTCGTGGTGCAGCACCTGTTCGAGTTTGCTGGAAAGTGATTCCATGTACTACTCCGAGGACACCAGTTATACAAACTCCGATTATACGGGACCCCCCACGTCCCCTGTTTCGCGAGGGGAGGACGACGGTATTACCAGTCAGCGTAAGCTCACGGAGACCAAAAGACGGGAAATCATTGCTTGGGCATTGGCGGTTGTCCCGTCTGAACACCCTGTCATGGATACTTACCGGCTAGTCGTCTACGATTCATCTCTTGGACAGCAAAAGGATATGCATTCGAAAGCAAGTACACGCAGATAGACGTTAACAGCTATATACTGTCATTAAGGCATTGTCTGTGACAGTCCGAAAAGGTATATATGCGGAAGCTCATAGAACATAGCGGAAGTCGCGGTTTTGCTTATCGGTTAGATCAAGGAAAGCCTGTGAACGTTGGTTAACATCGTCCGGTTGGGATGCTCATGCGGCACATACCTTGTCAACCTGCCTTTCCTCTCCAGACTCGGTCTTGACGTAGACAACGTCATACTTCTCATCCCGAGTTTCGGAATCACGCATCTTATTTTCACGGGAGTACAGGTAGCGTAAGACGAGGAGCGCGACTGCGGAAGCAAAATTCGTGCAAGTGATGACCGCCCATGGGACATGGTTACTGCAAGATGTTTAATTCAGTTGGCAAGATAGTTAAATGAACCCCACCGTGGTTGGTACTGCGCCTTCCACATAAACTGACTGACGGCATTTCCAATCGCATAGGCAGAGAGGACGATGGCATTTGTGGTAATACCTGGAAATGGTTGATCAGACTACGGAACCGGGTCAAAAGGCAACATGAACTCGCGTTTGGTATGACCAGCCGTTATGGAAGCTACCCATCCCAGGAATATGGTAAACGGAGTAATGGCGAAAACTGAAATGCATCGTCAGGCGGGGTAACTATGACGGGGATCACGACGATTTACTGGATATCCAATAGGAGAAGAGCAAGCCAACTTTATTCGAGAACGGCAGGGTGCTGACCAGGATTGCACCGAGGATAGCGGGGACATACATGAGCACGCCGGCGTAAGCACGGCCGATGTAAGGCTGGGATGCTAGTGTTACGCCAAGGAAGATTGTCAAGACTATCGTAAGTGGTTGGTCAGCTGGCCAATCGGATGGGTTCGGTGAAGCTACGCACTCTCGACGACGCCGTCCACACAGCCAAGAAGAGTTGTTTGGATGTCACTGAATCCGAATTGGGCAACAATGAGCTGTCGTTGATTAGTGAGCTAGGGAGACGGGGATAAGTCTGAGGGCGGCAATCAGGTATCGTGAGATGGGGCCGCACTGAATTCACGATATTACTGGGATGGCGGTGATCGCATCAGATTACAACGCAAATGAATGAAGGAGGCGCACGCAGCAGCAGCGAAAAAGGCGAGAAGCCATGTCTTGGGATCTTTTACGGTTTCGTAGAACCTCGGGATGACATTAATGAGACGGAACTAGGACTGAGATAGAAGCGGCGGCTTACTGTTCTATCTTGAACAATTTGTTTTCCACACCGGTCTGATTCACTTTGATGCGTTGCACGGCGGCGATGCGCTCTTGCGGAGTTAGGAACCAAGCGCTTGTTGGCGAATCCGGGAAGAAGAACCTGAGGGATTGCAAGATGTGAGCGAGAAAATGAGGCGGTCGAAGTGATGCTGACCAGAAAAGAACCGATGTGAGCAAGGTTATGGCGCCGGTAATGATCATTAACCTAGTAGAGATGAGTCAAGATGGATCGCGGGAAATGGAGCGCTTACCATTGCCAGGGCATGAAGCCTGGGGTATGTGTATGAAGGACGCCATATGCCACGAAGCCGATGACGATGACAGCAAATCCGTTCATAAGGACTGGAAGGGGAAAGTGAGAGGAGATGAATGACGTGAAGGGAAAGACGGACACCAATAGCCAACGCGGCGAGTCTGTTCTGCACGGGTGTAGAACATGGAGGTAACGATCATGAAGCCGGGGGTGATGGCGCCTTCGCATATGCCGAGTAGAAAACGGACGACAAAGAGACCGGCAAAGGAGGTGCACGCGGCGTGGCAACAGAGGATGACTGCCCAGAGGAAGATGTTGATGCTTGCGGGGCAGTCAGCAAGCATGCGGGCCGAGGTAGGATGAGCGGTACCTCATCCACTTGCCGATGGGGAAGCGCTGCAAGGCGAGATTTTGAGGGTATTGAAAGATGAGATAGCTAAAGTAGAAGATGGTGCCGAGCCAGTTGAACTGGGTGGTGGACAAGTGCGCGCCTTGCCTGCGGGGACGGGGTGAGTAGATGGTCTGGGAAGAGAGACGGGACAGACTCGATGCCGAGGACGGCAGCTTCGCCGAGGGTGGTCTTGTCCATAAAGGTGATCCTTGTGGGGAATTGTGAGAGCAGGGACGGGGAGGGGAGAGATGCACGGACAGGTACATGACTGGAAGGGGAGGGTGAGGAGAGGTGGGTGCATGAGGTGGTCGGACGTACTGCACATGAATGGCATGATGTGCCAGTCGATCTTGCGCCTGGAGAAAGGGGTGAGAGTAGCTAGCACGGTGATGTGGAATGAACGAACCTGAGGCGGGCTGGGTCGATGTCGACATGTGTAGCTGCGGCGAGGGCGGCGGCGGCGTCGAGGTGAGTAGGGAGCGGGGGTAGGTTGTTGTTGTGGGTAGAGTCAGAGAAAGACATTGTGGGATGACATGGACGGAATCAAGTTTCGACTAGTTTATAAGTGCAAAATATGAGATGCTTACCGTGCTCGTCGCACGATCAAAGATCATGATGGAACACCAGCTCTCCCCAGAGTCCGAATTCCGCTTCGAACTCGACCCTGGAACATCCCTCGCAATAAAGGTAATATCGTCCCTGCATTCGTGCCCCAGTCGCGCTCACCCCGATATCCAAAGCTCGTCCGGGGTCATGCTGAGATATTCGGCGCAGAACTCGCAGAAGGAAAGTCCTATCTTTTTGCAAACGAGTGCAAGGCCGCCCTCTACACTTGGCATGGTTGCACCATCCAGATGAGTCCCCTTCCTCCCCATCCCCGTCCAAGTTCTTATCCCCCACCACACCTCCGGTCGTCCCTCCACAGAGTATGTCTCCGACGAGACACCCATGGCCACCTATGCAAACCTCCACCTTGCCTTTGAGCAGGCGCGTGTCCGCGCTCTCCGCGACCTCCACGGATCCCCCCCTTCCGACGACGATCACCACATCAACGCAGAACCACCCAGAGTACTCATCTTAGGCCCTGAAAACTCTGGAAAGACTTCCATATCAAAAATCCTCACAAATTATACCGTACGCGTCGCTCAAAACTGGTCCCCGCTCCTCGTCAACCTCGATCCAGCGCAGGTCTCGTCTTCCACCCCCCTCATGCCCGCATTCCCCTCACCTCCCCTAGGGCGCGTGGTCCATTCCAGGCACAATCTCGGCCGCCGTCGTCAGAAGCCCGATCGGCACCGCTTCCCCTGCTAATCCTCTGGGTTCCGCGGCTACATCGGCACCTACAGCCCTCGCTTCAAATGCCCTCATCCCCTTGACTTACTGGTACGGTCACCCTGACACCAAAGCGAATCCTCTGCTCCTCGATCGCTTAATCAGAAATCTCGGCCTTAACGTCGTCGAACGTCTCGACATCGACACTCAAGGTATCCATTTCCCCCTCCTTGCCCATCATAACTCAACGCTGCGCGTGCAGCTCGCGTCTCGGGCGTGATCGTCGATACACCCTCTTCATTTGCTTCCGGCCCCAGCTCGGGCTCCAGCGCAGACAGTCGCCACACCCTCATCAAGGCATGTGTCGACGCATTCCGAAGTATGCACGCCTCCCTCTCCATACCCTCTGCTTACCTTCCCAGTAAACGTCATCCTCGTCGTCGGCCACGAAAAGCTCAATGCGGAGATGCAGCGTCTCTACGGCAGTCAGCTCACAGTCGTCAAAATCCCAAAATCCGGAGGGGTATTTCTCCGTCTCCCTTCTCCCTCCCTCTTCTGATCCAGCCACAAGGTTGTCGAGCTCGATCACCCGTATCGCGGTCGCGTTCACAATTGCCAACTTCACGAGTACATGTACGGACAAAAGATCGATCCACCCCCCGGCGTATCCAACGGCCTCGTGGCAGGGGAAGCAGCCGCAGAACTCATTCTTTCCCCTTCTTCAACCATCATAAACTTTGGCGACCTTGCGATCTACCGCATCGGCCAAGGTGAATCAACTACATGAATACGGCCTTTCTCTTTCCGAGACGTGTAACTGACATACACCCCAAGAGTCGATGGCGCCTTCTTCGGCTTTGCCGATCGGAGCTGCACGTGTCTTGTCGGAAATGCAACCCATCCTGTTGGATCCAGCGTCCAGCGGTACAAGGCTCCTCAACAGGGTCCTCGCCTTGCTGGCCCCCTTTAACGAGGACGAAAACGAGCGTTACGACGAGGAAATTCTCGATCTGCCGACTATAGGATTCATCGTCATGTGAGCTTCGTGCAGTTGATCTTGTCGGCCCCCATAACGATCGTTCCAGAACCAGCGTAGACATTCCGAACAAGAAAATGACCGTACTTGCACCGAACCAGGGTTCCGTCGTCGGCGGTACGGCTGTCATTGGTTCGTTTGAGTGGACGGAATGAGGCGCTCAGATGTGACAAATACAGATTCGGTTAGCCGTAGCGTTCACATGAAGCATTATATATATTGGGTAACGGTGATAGCATTCACCAAACGTTCCGGTGACTCGGCGATCGAGTACAACGTGTCACAGTCGTGAGAGGTCCCGACCCCAAACGCCTCTGCAAAGGGATGTAAGCCCGTTGCCACAACAATTACCGATACGGTCGCACCTGATGATCCAATCAATCATGAGCAACGCTCTCGTCCTGGCAGACACTTGTTCATTCCAGTATACGCTCCTCCACGCGTACATGGCAATCAAGCCCCCCATGACTGAGAGTTGTCCCAAATCGAACACGGCGGCGTTCCCGATATACGCCAGGTTGCCAAGGTGGTGGTATCGGAACGGGTGCATGACGGCTTCATCCAAGTCCTTGATGCCGTTTGCTTCGAGCACCTCGTGTTGCGAAGCAAGCTTGCCAAATTTCTTTCCGAGATATTTGCCTTGCTGAGATGCTACTTGCGCGGTCTACGGGTGATATCCATCAATATTAATACACCAGCAGCACAAGCGATCTGACCGCAGGTAACGCCGTAATCTTGTTTCCTATCTCTTCCAATAGCTTGCACAGCTCGTTCAGAGACAAGCTATTGTCTGCATCCGAGTCGTACAAGTCGAATAGCGTGCGGACCTTGATAAATGTGTCACGATCAACGAAATTTACCAGACTTGCATGCTGACCTTTTGCAAGTGGGATTCTGCCATAGGGATACGTTGTTTAATTCTGGAGACTGCCGCGCTATTAGAGAAGATCCAATAGATTGAACCTGTAGATCCCTACCCATGAAATCAAATTCATCAAAGTCGATCTTGCCATTCTTATCCTTGTCCGCCTCGTTCACCAGCTCCAGGAGATGACTGACAAGAGATGTCTCAATCTATCCCGCCAACCGACCGGTTCAATTTATGTGTACTAAAACTGTATCCAGTCACTCACCGTAGCACAATCACCGATAGCATATACTTCGCCGAGTGGTGCGCCCTTGACGCGTAGATGTGCGTCGACCTCGATAGCCTTCTTGTGAACTTGATTGGGTAATAGATCCGAGACGCGCTTTGTAAATGGGTTCATAGATATTCCGGTCGACCACAGCACAAAATTGGACGGGATCTCATGCTCTGTGATTCTCCCGTCCGGAGACCGAACGGTATACACGACATGGTCTGGATGTACGGAGCGAACACGAGCCGAAGTAACAAGGTTCACCTTGTCACGCTGGAATTTATCCTGTGAGGGTCAACGTAAGTTCCAGAAAGTCAAGGTCGGGAAATCTGGCGCGTACCTCCGCATACTTGGAAATAGCTTCAGAATACTGTGAAAATGTGATCATCATTCTTTGGCTGGGTATCGCTCAGACGTACTGTATTCAAAATATGTTCGCGTGACTGGATAACATGGATTGAGACCTCTTCCCGACATAGTTTCGGATACTGGACCGTGTGAGAAAAGCACGGTTATAAGGAGTAAAGAAACCTCAACTTACATATTTCATGATGTCTTCCTGACAAAGATCGTGTATTTCCTGTCATGAAGGGGTCGTCAGTCCCCAGACATACGAAAGAAGACGACCCGAATACACACCGCAGCCGTTTCGACACCAGTAGGACCCCCTCCACAGACTACAAAACTCAACAAACGCTTTCGCTCATCTGGAGTCGTGGTAGGCAACGATGCCATCTCAAAGTTGTCTAATGTCGTGGATTAGTAAATGATGGCCGGTGTCGTATGAATCGGCGCACCCATGACTCGACGGCGGATTGCCTGTGCATCCGATACGCTCTTCAGTTGGAAACAATGCTCTAATCCGGGTACACCATGTGTGCTGGAGACGGAACCAACAGCGATAATCAACTTGTCATATCTGGGGATGCGTTGGCTTTATACAGTCTGAAGAACAAGGAACTTACGGTACATATATTTTTTCTATTCGCCCGTTGGGACCAGCCGTTTCGACCTCCAGTAGTCGTTCAGACATGACCAGGTCCATTGCCTTTCCGCAAATCATTTGGCCGCGGAGCCGGGCGATAATTTTGCGCATCGGTTCAATAAGACTACGAATTTGTACTGTACCCACAGCTGCGGCTTTTCGAAGGACACGTTGAGCACGCGCAAGCATTGTGATTGCGAGGTTGGACTTACATGGCAAGAGAGGCGTGAACGTATTAAACGTTTCGGCGCTGACGACAGTCACATGGTAGTCGCCCAACGACAAGGTTTGCAAAACCGAAACGGCCTTGGTTAGTTGAGTCACCATGAAACTAGAATCTGAATGGCAAGCATAGGCTCACCCCCCATCCTCCTCCAACAATGACTAGTTTCGGCTTCTCGCTCAGCTTTCTGAGCTCTTCGTCCTCTTCGTCCGCAAGAAGCGCGTTCACTATGGGTAAATTCTTTGGACCACCGCGCTCAGGATGCAATGCGAGGGGAGATACGGGGACGCGTTCCATGTGTTTGTCCGTGTACGTGAATGCATCGTGGATGAATATGGCCCCACCGAGGGCGAATATGCCAGCTGTCGCGGACAGTACGAAATATGAGGCGTATTTCGCAACGCGAAAGGTACGGTGAAGGAAACGAGATCTAGGGCGCGGCTCTAGGGGAATGGCTGGCTTCGTTCTCTCTGCCGAGGATGATTCAGCTGTAAAGGAACGTGTGATACATGGTGTTGGTGGATGAACGAACGATGTCTGGAGTAGATTCAAGCGGTTGGTACAACTGTGGCCAGCCCTGAGAGGTCGCAAGACCTGCGAGGCTTTGAGCAGGCTCATGATGGTTTATAAGCAAGTTAGATAGACCGGCCGAACGATGGCGTCACGGTCAAAGTACGTATGACAGAACATAGACCGCATTCGTCAAGACATTTGGTGTTATGCAAAAACCCACAAATTGAATTGCTATGCTAGGTTACAGTGCCGGATATAATTTTGCTAAGAAATGCAATAACGAAGATACTTTACGTTGCCACGAATCATAGTGATTAAGAGGATGTCGATGAGGGCGCCCGACCGTCCATGCAAACCTTGGTTTACAGTATAGGACCCCATCAGTGTCCCTTCCTGGTCGACCGAATCATTCGATTGAAAGCGTACTAGTGTTGCACTGCCTCGAACAATCGTGGTCTGAGTCACCGATATGCCGCAACAAGTTCTTCAAGTTTCTGGACAACTTCGGATATCGTGGGTCGTTCCGCGGGATCATGAGCCCACATGCATTCCATAAGTGCAACGATTTCCGGACAGTACTGCTTCCGTAATCCACTTACAGAAGGTCTGTGGTGATCAAGCTGTCAGCGGTTTGCCCCGAGTGTCGCGCCACAAAAAACTGACCGTTGTCGCCTGGCACCAACCGTTTCGTAAATGGCATGTTCGTTCATCCCCTTCGGAAACATTCAGAACCATGCAACTCGACGAGGATAGGGTACCTACCTCCCATGGAAACCTCTTGGTCGGCAGATGCCATTGGAGCATTTCCCAGAAAACCACTGCACAGGAAAACACATCCGCTTTGTGATTGTACTTGGGGTGGGCGTGCCAAAGTTCTGGGGCCTGCCAATTTACTGTGCCGACAACACTCCGAACCATCGATCGTGTCGATTGCTTGACCTTTGCCAGCCCAAAATCTGCAATCTTCGCAGCACCGCGAGAAGTAATGAGAATATTTGAGGACTTGCAGTCCCGGTGGATAATTGAGGGTTTGCGAGTGTGAAGGTATTCCAGTCCGTAGGCGATATCGAGCATGATGCTTAGCTATGAAAGAGGCCTCCAGAAACATCAAACGAGGCAGGAAGTATATACGTACAACTTTGTACAGTGATGGTGTTGCGACATTGCGAATATAGTCGAACAAGTCACCATTTGAACACAGCTCGCTGACGATCATCACTTGCGTTTCACGCGTATTCTCCGGTATACTGACACCAAGCTACAACAGCGGTTTTAGGAAAGTAACAGATAAAAATGAGGCACTCACGAAGCGCACTATATTTGGGTGGTCAAAGGCTCCAAGTAGCTTGAGTTCTTTGATGTCCACTACCATGATAAATTAGCGAAAGCTCTTATGACGTAGGAGGGAGACAAACTTGAACTAAGCTGATCCCGGAATTCAGCGATTGCAACCCGTCTTCCTTTGAACTTTCCGATATAGACATCCTTGAATCCACCACTCCCAATTTTTTCTAGTTTCGTCAATTTATCTGGGGGTATCTCGCGATCTTCAAGCCCTAGACTCTCCAGGTCAAGTTCTAGCTCGGGTTCTGATTGATTCTGATTCGATTTGGGTGGCGTGCAAGGCCCGTCTCGATGGGCACGGTTCGGGCGTGGCGGAGTGGTGCTTTGACTGCGACTTTTGGTCCTGCGACGGCCGCCACGAGTGCGGACCGTCGAAGGAGGTCGCACAGTGCCCGTTGAAGACGGCGAAGAGAACCCGTTCGCGTGACGATCACGCCATTGCAGGAGAGACTGTGCAAGCTGAGGTTTTGTTCCGGCTACGTCGAGGTCACGCGTTTCACATAGCCGAACGAGATCATCACGCCGAAGACGAATTAACGTCTTCTTAGTGGCGAGGGTGAGATCGACTTCATTGATCGTCAGTATGCTGAATCTGCAGGATGATGAATGCCTACAATCCTCTTCCTCCATAACTTCATCGGTGTCCGCATCCTCTGCGCTCTCAGCATCCACATCTACTGACTCGAGTTCCAAATCGATCTCTTGATCGTCCTGATCGTCCTGATCATCATCTTCCTCTTCATTGAGTTCTTCGCCACCCACAACTCTCCCACTCCGCAGCTTCCGAGGTGTTGGTTCTGCTGGACACGGAGAATTCTCCGCGTAGGCATCCTCGTCCTCCTGAAGACTCTCGTTGTCTTCGTCCATTTCTTCCACCACATCTTTTTCTACCACATCTTCTTCCACTTGGTCCTCCTCTTCCTCGTCGTCTCCTTCGCTGCCATCATCCCTCGGTGGTGTGTGAGTCTGCGTCCTGCGTGGTCGTAGGCGTCGCCTAACAGGGGTGCGCCGACCATTCCCTAGAGACGGTGACGGTGATGGTGACGAAATAAGTTCATCAACCTCTTCCTCGTCGTCCATAGTCTGACTGTCTTCTTCGTTGCATTCTTCTTGGTCTAAACCTTCCTTGCTTCTTGCCCTTTGCCTTGAAGTTTCGCCAGGATCGTGAGTAAAAGCATTGCCATTAACCTTCTCTCTACCACGGGGACGACGAGGGCTGCGTGAAGTAGCTGCAATCTTTTCCTCCAGTTCCGCAAGATCGGTTAGTTCACTTTCATCACCAGAGGCTGGAGGGGACCGTGCTTGAACATCCTCGCTGAACTCCACCTGTCTAGGTTTCCCTTTGGCTTTGGGCAAAACAACTTGAGATGAAGGGTGTTCTGCAGAAACCTTACGGGTGCGGAGGCGTGTGGCAGGTGGCGATGGAAGGGGGTTGGGAGCCGCGATGGTGGGAGAGGACCGACTGGATGTCACGTGTGTGATATTTCGTCGTCTACTGAAACTTGGTCGGATTGTTGGATAGAACTTTAGTGTAAGACCACGAACCTGGCAGCAACCTCAAGTTCGTTGTTCTGCTCGGGAACCGCGCTCAGCTGGACAGGATATGTGTGCGTGTTGAGTTGACCAAGAGACAAGCTACGCGTCTTCAAGGCACGCGCAGTGGTCTTACTTATGTCATTAACAGTGACGCGCCTTCGAAGATTAGAGGTAGCCGTGTACTTGGCACCAACATCGGTCTCCTCGTCACCAGCAACATTCCCATCATCTGACGAAAAGTCAGTGGAATTATCGTCTCCTCCGCCTGGCGAGGAAGAAGGAGGGAGGGAGGCAAGATCATCGCGTGCGGAGATGATGGCATCCACCAATTCAGGCTTTGTAAGGGACTCCACATCGTCCGAAAACCCAGCGGCGACATACACGCGCACAAGTTCATCTTTGCGCAACCGTAAGAGCTGTCTGGTGGATGCCTGATCGATAAGAAATTCATCCGCTGTTACACCATAAGCATCAGATGATGGCAGTTGCGGGCACACAGCTTACATGACTCCTCTGGATCACTGGCCACTTCGGAGTCATCCGATCCACTCCAGTGATGATGTACGTCGATATCCATTGAGGACACTTCATCGTCGGTTCCTGAATCCGCCACCGTTGCTTTCCGCCGCTTGGGTCTTCCGGACCCGCGCAATGGACGACCGTGCGCATGAGTATTTTCATTGACAGTAACGACGCGTTTTCTCTTCGAACCAGTGGGTACCTCGTAATTCTGGCTCACATTGCGCATGTTATCCTTTTGTACGAGATACTGGCGACAAGGTAACCGACGTAGATTCGGTTGTAACGCGGCGAGAATAGGACGAACAGAGACAGTGTCTGAAGAGGAGGGTGCAGACGCGCGTGAGGCGTGGGAACCAATGGTTGACCTCTGAAACCTATTAACGAAAGCGAGAGCGCGTCTTGCAGCAGAAGACTGGCGAAGCGAGGGTTTCGACTTCCGATTATAACCGGTTGATGATGACGAAGATGAGAGTCTATAAGGCGAACGACGTTGAGCCATGCCAAGTATGGGTCGATGATGTCGTTCGAATGTAGGACCAAGATGGTAGGTGACTCGCGTTGACGTTTAATCAACGTTCGACTGAATCTACGGTGAAGGCCACTTTGAAGGATGGTTTCTGGTCCCCGTCGCTGACGCCGTGGTGGACGACGTCGTGTCGAGACCTTGGAATCGTCGTCGCTGTAGACTTCAATGTTCGGTTTGTTTGGTTTCTGTTTGTCTGTTTCTTATTGCCACATCCAAAACAAGCGCAAGCAGACGGTGGCGTGGGTGGCAGAAATAGTTCGCACGGATCCAGGGAAGGTCACGGGGTCTTGCATCACTTACGGACCGACTTATTTGGCTTACCGTCTCTTCGCGCTCTTCGCTCTTCTCGTCTTTCCCTCTGCCCATCATGCTGCTCAAGTTTTCGAAATCAGATATCCTGGACTCATCCCTCGTATACCCAGAGACCGGTGCCCTCGGTTATACTATCCTTACCCGTTCGCATTTCATCTGCGCAGGAGGGAAGGACTCAGATACGGAGAGCGAATGTGAGCCCTCAGTGACGCGAAGAACCATGATCGTCGATAAGCGTGGCGTTACCGTCGCGGAAATCGGATGGAACGGCCAACGACCCGTAGAGGTCACCATAGGCAAGGAAAAAGTTGCAGTCAAGGAAATGTTTGGATCCCAGAGTGCCATCTTATCGTGAGTTTGATCCCTTCCTATCCCTCCAATACCGAACTTTTATAGACGTAACGTCCTCGGACTACCTGCGCGCTTTGACACCGAATTTTTCTGGCTGGCCGGAGCGGGCGGACTGACAGTAGGCCGAGTCTCCCTAACTGTGAAGTACGGAATTCTCAAGAACATAATAGCTCCTGGATTATGACTCCGATCAGATCAAAGGACATTTTCATTTGAACAGTCTCCGTGTCGGCGACCATTTCATCGCGGCACCATTATCAGGTTTAGGCCATCACTACGTCGAATTCGAGCCGCATCCACTAGCGTCAACGGCCGAACTCATAGGCAAGTAGTCGGTCACTCATCATGTTTGTCGTCTAGTAACATTCGTCCGTCCAGCTACCTTTATACTCATGGAAGTATTGCGGCGAGGGAAATTCAGTCAACAGCAAAATACCCTGGATCGCCCAAAAGCTTGGCGGAGTAAATCCTTGGCTAACCTTAGCAGACGAATACGACGCGGCACGATATGAAAGTTGTCTTGATGGGAGCAGCCGCAGAACGAGGCAAATCGTTCTTTTGTATTCATTTGTTCGCCTTCTCCGACTTTTTAGTGATAGATTTTGTAGCAGTGTATTATACCACCCCTGTACATGTTTTCCAACTATTGTTCACCCTAGGTGTGGCACGTCCGTCTCGACTGACGTTCTGTCTCGTTCACTGCTGTAGACTTACAGAATGATGGCCTATTGGCCCGATTTCCAAACGTGGACTTCCCTTTGTCTCGCTATTTCCCGCCCGTCTTCCCCCATCGAGTTCAAGCGAGACGCTAAAGTGCGATCATACGATAACTGTGACGTTATTTGTAGTAGAATACCGATCATGTGCATGATTCATGAAAGAATTCAAGCAGGTGAGACACACAAAGTGGGAAAAAGACGCATCTAAACGGCCTACGACTTGACATCCTCGGATCGATGTGTTTCACCGCCACAACGTGACCATGTGTCTACGCGTACACGTTCTCTACTCTGTACATCTTGCTACTTGACGTGGGTGACACGTCAGTTTCCCCGTACACCCGATCCACCTTATACATTCTCGATGAAGATTGAAAGTCAGTACCCGATGAAGGTGTAGCAGAAATACCAGTCTCGGCCGACACAACACCTTTGACTGCCTTACTCGCCAGACCCGCGGCACGTCCATCCGGAATTTTGATAAACTCAAGCTTCCCACTTTCTGCGTGTCCGTCAAAGATGTAATATCCTTTTCGTTCGAACTGGATGATGTCTCCCGATTTGAGGGTTTTCACGTTCGTATCCGTTAGTGCCTCTTCACAAAACTCGGACACCGGTGGAACAAAGTCCTTCACATCGTCTTCTTCCTCAAGCTTCTTCTTCGTGATCAAGTAGTCGTAGTCCAAAAGGTTGATTTCGATGTGTGGATGGGCGTCCGTGATTTCAGCGAGCCAGGTTATTTTCTTCTTAGTTTTGCGAAAGTCGCCATCCAAGTTTAGCTCCATGACGAGGGAGGTCACTTCACCGTCTTTTCCAAATTCTTTTGAACGAACAAAGGCGTTCCCCCAGTCCATGAGGGTAATCTGACGGTGTGTTATTCAAAATCAGCTCATGATTGAGGACAAGCTTACCTCCTCTTGATCATCAAAAGATGCAGCATCCTCCTGCTCAAGTAAGATCGTGGACGAGTACACGGTCTGCTTCTCGCCAACTTCGGCATTTTTCTTGTGCAGGGGCAGTTTTTTAACCTCGACTCCGACCGGACCACCGTTGATCGTTACACGTACGCTAGGGAGGTCAGTTGTGAAACTTCTAAACACCATACACACAGGAGCGTACCGTTTTTCCTTGATAATCGCCCAGAACCGGGGTGCGACTGGGTCTATTACCTTTTTGTTGAGAGCCCAGATAGAATCCCATTCAAGAGAAACAAGGGATTGTGATGGTCCCTGGGCAAGCATAAATTGCTTCATTGCCTCCACCGTCATGCCACGGCGACGAATGCCTGTTCTAAATGTGAATTTTGTTACTACGCGGGTTATGTTGGATTATGTTTACCTCGTACGGTGGGGAAACGTGGGTCATCCCACCCTTTGACAATTTTGTTGTCAACGAACCAATGCAATTTCCGTTTAGACAACAAGGTATAAATGAAGTTCAGTCGACTCGAAATAGGGATTAGATGGACATGAGATTTATGGATCGAAAGTTCGTACCTGAAATCCCAAATAAGAACGGGGCGCAGACCCAATGCTTCAATCATCCAGTAATATTGAGCGTTTCTCTCGCGATACTCCATGGTTCTCAGTGCGTGAGTCACCCCCTCGAGTGCGTCGACGATGGGACATGCAAAATCATAAGTGGGGTAGATTTTCCACTGTTCCCTACAAAACTTGTATGAGCATATACCCAGGCGATAGGAATTCATGATAAGCTTGCCCTGTACGATGATGAGGAATAACGTTGCACCGGTAGATAACCGGATCACGAAGCGTTTTATTCTGATCGTCCACACTGATTTTTGCACGAAGACACCACCGGAGACCCTCCGGCGTGCCAGCTCTCATTTCCGCGAAATGCTTCAGATTGTCCTCAACTGAATCATCGCGGTGTGCAGAGGCAATTCCTTTGCCTCGTTCCTCGCGCATCTATCTCCATGTCAGCGAACAAGAGAGGCTACGTAAGATTCATACTTGAGCTTGCTCCGTGTTGTCGGTATATGCATTGCCGGATTGAATAATTTTGATTGCAAGCTCGTGGATCTGATCAAAATAGTCCGAGGTGTGGCTTATAGTATCTCCTTTGATGCCCATCAGCTCCAAGTCTTCTAGGATGGTCTGTTCGAATTCAGTCTGATCCGAAGTAAGCTTGTGACAGTCTATTCGGGGGTGGACACGTACTCTCTCTTTGGTCGGGTTCGTGTCATCAAATCGAACAATCATTTTTCCTTTGTACATTTGAGCGAAGTACTGGTTCAATATCGCCGCTTTAGCGTGACCAATGTGCAAATAGCCACTGGGTTCAGGAGGAAAACGCGTCACAACCTGCCCTTCCTTGGCATCCTGAAGACCCAGGGAAAAGCTTGCCGCCGTTTTTGAGTTTCGCGCCTTGTTTCCCTTGGCCGCTACGATACTCGCCAGAGTGGCTTGCGTGGATTCGAGGCTTTCGAAGTATGAAAACCATCGCAAAGCATGCACGTGTTGGCCGTTTTTAAGTAAACCCAATGTTTTGATTGACGCTACAAAAAAGGAACATGGTCGCAACGATATTGCAAAGTGAAGGTGTCACGAACCTCTGATGGTGCCCCAGAGTATCCAGTCTGCTGCAGTGATTTCATTGCCAATGAGGAATGTGCGGTATGCAAGGTGATCATCCAGCGAGTTGAGTGCGCTGAGAATATCGGGAACCACCGTAATGGTTGCCAACGTTTTCGCTAACGCGTAATATGTGGATGCCTAACGACGTGATCAACCTCGAGCGAGATCTCCAAGATATTGACCAACCTTTGAGCTCTCCCCCTCTGTGCCTGCGATCTTCGCCAGGATCCTGACTATCTCTTCTTCGGTAGTGTATTGATCGCCATCTAGATCAAGTGAGAGCCCCGTCGCGGTCTCATCGAAGTTAAGATCGGCCTTTTGCGTGTATGTCGCGATCGCGAGGGCGGCGTAAGGGAATGGGGATGCCTTTGTGGACAATGTCAACGACATTTTATCGAAAGTCACGTTGATGTAGATCTAAGTGTCCTTGGTTGCTAATGATTCGACGCGGCCTTTCGGAGTCATCCTGACTGTGACCCCGACATACTTTACCGTGATTCCTCGTTCTCACTGATTTTCATAACTGCTTACCATGGGTTGCATGCTGTGAGTCGTAGTGACCCGTTTTCAAGGGCTGCTTAATTACTTTACCCAAGAATCGATCCTTCTCAAAAGTACAGGCCGTATAAGCCTCTAAATCTAGTCGGTCGTACATGGCCAACCAAAACATTCATCAAGGCTCCCATTTGGTTGTCCACCGATCTCCGCGATGGGAATCAAGCCCTTGCAAACCCTATGACGGGGGATCAAAAGCTCGCCTTCTTCAGGCTCCTGGTAAAGTGCGGTTTCAAGGAGATAGAAATCGCGTATCCAGCTGCCAGCGACACCGATTTTGCCTTCGTTCGATACTTGATCGAACACGAAGAGATTCCGGATGATGTGTGGATTCAGGTGTGCAAAACTGGGACTATACAGTGGGCCGTACTAACTTTCGTCATCTTAGGTCTTGACGCCAGCTCGTGAGGATCTCATAAGACGAACGTTTGAGGCCGTGAGCGGCGCAAAGCATGTTATCATCCACATGTATAACGCAACGTGTGCCATGTTCCGCAATGTCGTTTTTAAGAACTCGAAAGAACAAACGATCGATCTCGCAGTACACCATACCAATCTAGTTCACGAGTTAACCGATCGGTACGCGACCTCTCATGGTACTGCGTTCCGCTACGAGTACAGCCCGGAAACGTTCTCTCAGACCGAAGTCGAGTTTTCGGTAGCTATCTGCGATGCAGTCAAGGCTGCTTGGGGGAAGGCTGGGACTGGAATTCAGCGAATAATCTTCAATTTACCCGCAACCGTGGAGGTGGGCCCACCCAATCACTACGCAGACCAGGTAAGCTCCTTTGACTCTGTATTATAAACTGCTTTGACACCCAAACAGATCGAATACTTTTGCACTCACATCTCAGAACGCGAAAAGATAATTGTCAGTCTACACCCCCATAACGATCGGGGGACCGGTATTGCAGCCGCTGAGCTAGCTGTTCTCGCGGGTGCCGATCGGATAGAAGGCTGCCTGTTCGGGAATGGCGAACGGACAGGCAATGTCGATATTGTAAATCTCGCTCTGAATCTTTATACGCAAGGTATCCAGCCCCATCTGGACTTTAGCGATATCCAAAGCATTATCGATATCGTCACCCAGTGCAATGATTTACCCGTCCATCCTCGACATCCCTACGCTGGCGAGCTGGTCTTTACTGCATTTTCCGGTTCACACCAAGATGCTATCAAGAAAGGTTTCGAGGAACAGGCGCAACGCCACGCTCAAAAGCTTGCCAGCGGAGAAGCACAAATATGGGATATGCCTTACCTCCCACTCGATCCTGCTGATCTCGGATGCACTTATGAAGCTGTCATCCGTGTTAACTCGCAGTCTGGAAAGGGAGGTATTGCCTACCTTGTCAAACAACACCTCAATCTCGACCTCCCCCGCAAGATGCAAATTGCCTTTTATCAAATCATTCAAGCCATCTCAGATCGCGAGGCAAGAGAGGTAACAGTAGAAGATATCACAGGTGCTTTCCGGAGCGCGTATCACTTTGGAGGGCCGAAATATGAGGGAAGATTGGCGCTTAGGTCATTTTCCATCACTGCCGAGGCGTCGCCGGAGCCTGCTGACGCCGACGAAGTCGTGGACGAACGCCGGAGGTTTGACGGTACCGTGTCTGTTGACGGCATGCTCCGCGTTATACGAGGAGACGGAAATGGGCCAATCTCCGCCCTTCTCAATGCCCTCCACACTCATCTTGACATCAATCTGACTCTCCGCGAGTATTCCGAGCACACTATCGGTGATGGCCAGAGTGCCAAAGCCGCGTCGTACATAGAGCTTGTCGCCACCACAGACAATATCAAGGAGACACGCAGCGCCTCGGAGTCGTGGTGGGGTGTTGGCGTCGATTCCGATATCGCTGCGTCTGGTTTGCGCGCTGTTCTGAGCGCTGTAAACAACGCTATCGGTGACCGCCCCTTACCGGAGCTGAAATTGAACATCGGTTTCGGCTCGGCGACTGGCCAAGCCGACGTGGCGAATGCAATCGTCAACTCACTGAAGCTACAGCTTCCTCGCAGGCTCCAAGCTGTATTCTTCGAAATAGTGCAGCGCGTTGCTCGGGGCTCGGGCGGACAAATTTCCTACGAGGATCTGTCCAAGTTATTTGAAGAAACATATGGTTACGAGACCAGTAAACCATATCGCTTCGAGCTGCGGTCGTTCGACTTTGAAAAGTCAACCGCGCCCGGACGTCGTCAAATTACGGCGGAGTTACTCGTCGACGGCGAGGTACGCAGAGTTTCTGGAGAAGGCAACGGACCATTGTCTGCGGTTTTGGCCGCACTGCATACACAGATACAAGGCAAACTCTCTATTAGGGAGTATACCGAACACTCTATAGGCGAGGGCGCTGATGTCAAGGCCGTCTCATTCGTGGAGCTGGTTTATGAAGTCAGTGAGGGAAGGAATAAAAAGGAGTCCGCCTGGGGTGTGGCAAGCGACTCCGACATTACTGAATCTGGCTTGCGTGCAGTTATGAAGGCTGCTAGTAGCCTGGAGGTCGTGGCCAGGTGAGAGCGAATAAGGAGCAGCTACGTAGTGTAGGATACTGGATTGTACATATATCGGAAATCTGTCACATGCTGTCACGCTTAGACTGCTGACGCCGCCTTTCTGGACAAGCTTGGTCGACGCAGTAGTCTCGACTACTACTTATAACTTCGACACACTCGCTCAATAAGGAGCAAGCGCCTCATGTCCAGCTCAAATCCACGCTCGCCGACGCGTCCATCATCGTCGCGCTACTTCCAACCGGGCAGTCTCTCAGGCTCACAGCCATTTCTCAATATCCTTAACCCGCTAAGCCGAACTCATCAAGGCTACACCCAGGCAAGCCAGTCTCCCGTGGTGGAAGAGGAGAACGAGAACGGGACTGCAGAAGAATATGACATTGAAGCTGGCCATGCGATTCCCCGGTCCACCCCCCGCAGGAGCGTCACTAATACCAAGACACACGGTAAACGCAGGGTCTCATGGGAGACCAGTGGTGACACTCCGGAGATGAACACCTTACGACCAAATATACGCCGCGAAGACAGGTCATACGAGCAGGATACATCCGACGACGAGGTCCCGCAGAGCTTCATGATAGAAGCCTCGCGTTCGCCACACAGGCCTTCGCTGTCCGGCGCAAGCACTTCTAATAAAGCAAAGGTTCGTTCACAGCCACTGCACTCAACCACGGCGAGGGCCCACCCACGAGACGATTCTCCGCGTCAAGTATCAATACCTCCTCGACCCTCTGAAGTAGATATCGACGTCCCACCGCCATCCCCTCCTAGCCAACCAACGCTCCCAACACCCCTGCGCGGTCTAGACGCTTACGAGCGTGCTCTTTGGAATTGGGTTAATGTCTACAACCTCGACGCGTTCTTGCAGGAAGTCTATCTTTACTACGAAGGAAAGGGGATCTATTCTATAGCCCTTGCCCGTGGGCTCAATCTCCTGTCAGTAGTTCGCGATGTCTTCCTTGTATGGAAGCTGACAGTAAGTCGACAGCACGGTTGGGTTTGTCATCACCTTCTCGACATTTTTATTAGGGTGCATTGATTACAACCGTGTAACCCGTGATAAGGTCACCCGCCTTGCTGACGCTGTCGTCGACCGCTGTGTTGCGAAGTTTGTTCCCCGACGTTAGCAGTATGTCACTCCTCTAATCGGACAATTTTAGATTCTCTGGCATCACGTTGCTATTCCTCCTACTCTTTACTGCGTTTTACGTCTGGCAGATCATATCATTCGCATTAGAAGTCTTGCGCCTAGTGGATATGTATCGCTTCTACACCCATTTGCTTCATATACCAGATGTAAAATTCCCCGTCCCCTATCTGTTGTCTGCTGGCTTATTGTCTTGTTTACTCATACAGGCTGATATTTCAACGATCTCGTGGCCTGAAGTAGTTCGTCGAATAGGTGCCATTCGTCAAGAAAATCCTAATACAGCGATCTCGTCAGCCTCCAACCACCATGCTGCCACCCCAGCCACAGCTTCTCTTGACGCACACGACATCGCGAATCGTATCATGCGCCAAGAAAACTATCTCATTGCGCTATTTAATAAGGAGTTATTAGACCTCCGCGTGCCTTTACCTCCCGCACTGATGAGGATCCTCGGTCGGACCGGCGACGAGGGCAAGGGGAGAACTCTCACAAAAGTGCTGGAATGGAATCTCCGGTTCTGCTTGATGGAATATCTTTTCGATCCCCAAGGACGCGTTAGGAAGGTGTTCTTGAAGAATAAAAGTCGCACCGTCCTCATTGAGGGGTACGTGTCCTCACTTCCCAGTTTTCGCGTCCTCGATAATCCAGGGTTCTATAGTTTACGGCGACGGTTCATTTTCATGGGCATACTGAATGCAATTTTTGCGCCTTTTATCGTTTTATACATGATCATGTATTCATTCTTCCGGTACTTCGATGTAAGTATCCCAGAACGAAACTTTACGGGGCAACTTATCTGATTATCCGGTAGGAATATCGCAATAACCCCTCTTCAATCGGTAGTCGACGTTATACGCCATTCGCACAATGGAAATTCCGCGAATTTAATGAGCTGTCACACTTATTCACCCGTAGACTGGACGAGTCTTACCCTTTGGCTAACATATACATTGGTCAATTCCCAAACGAAAAGGTGGCGATCATCATGCGGTGAGTGCCGTAGGTGGCGTTCTGATTTATCTATTTACGTGTCACCAGGTTTGTTGCATTCGTGGCGGGGTCATACGCCGCTGTCCTTGTCCTCGTATCTGTTCTGGATCCTGAGTTGGCAATTCACTTTGAGGTCACACCACATCGGACGGTTCTTTTTTACATCGGAGTGTTCGCCTCCATACTCGGTGTCGCACGAGGAATGATACCAGAAGAAAACAGAGTCTTCGATCCGGAGCTCCTCATGACAGAAGTCATCCAGTATACACATTACATGCCCGATGAGTGGAACGATCGACTTCATTCAAAGCAGGTCAGCGAACAGAGTCACTCATCTGTCGCCTTTGATCGATCAAGTGCGATTTAATTATCCAGGTTCATCAAGGATTTGGGGAGCTGTTCGCGCCCAAGGTTGTCATTTTCTTACAGGAGATCGTTTCTGTGGTAACGACGCCATTCGTGCTATTGTTATCTCTCCCGCCCTGTGCACCCGCCATTATCGACTTCTTCCATGATTTCACGGTATGGGTTCCCGGTCGTGGGTATATCTGCAGTTTTGCAGAGTTTGACTTCAAGAGGCACGGCAATGTCAAGGTGTGTACCCGTTCACAGTCCGGCTACAGTCGTGTGCGAATAATGGGCTTGAAATTCTTAGTTTGGTGCACCAACAAACATTCAAGATGAAAGAATGCTTTCACGGGAGGGAAAGATGGAGAAGAGTTTCCTGAACTTTAAAGCCGCTAATCCGGATTGGAATCCATCCGATCCCACTGGGTCTCTTTACCTGAGCCGTATTGCAGACATCAGTGCGCGTCGGCGTGCCCTTACCGCCTCTAGAACGGGTCTGGATAACACGATCTTACTGAACGATAGCAAGAAAGAGCCCACAGACCGAGCTCAGGAATACGATCGTGCGCTCCGGCAAAGCCAGCATGTGGCCATGCGGCGGAGACAGGCTGGTGGGGGGAGCATACACACTAGTGGAGGGGGGATCGCAGGATCAGCAACCTGGCAGTCGGCCATGGCTGTATCTTCTGTGGATGGTCAAGGCATTGGGATGGCGCAGACAGCCGTACTCGGTGACTCGCAAGGGAGCGTGGCCCCTCGTCCGGAACTGCCGCCTATTCGGCATGAAGACCGTGCTATTGATGGTGGCGTGGATAGCAACTTGGGGGATTCGTACGTGGATGGTAATGGGAGTAGGGTGAAGCCATACGAGTCGCAACAAGACGGGGTGGATGACGAGGAGTCACCGGAGGATGGTGGCGTTCTTGGGTTACTAGCACAGATTTATGCTACGACTCAGGGTCCCAGAGGGCCTGTGCCCGCTATGTAGAGATTTCTTTTGTGTGCCCGAGATGGTACAATTATGACATCGACCCTTCCACAAGCCTGTATCAAGTCGGACACAACGCCATCTACTTGGATGAAAATGTCGTTAAAGGGTGCTGTCCTTCTGCCTTTCCAGGATCTCTTGGACACGCTGAACTTTCCCTTTATTCCCTTCACCGGGTGCGGTCTCGCGATCCGTGCGGGTGCCAATGCGGATATCCGTCGCAATGCGAGACACGCCATTGGCGTGAATAGCTGCGTGACAGTCATAGATGGCCTTGGTGACCTCCGACCAGGGACCCTCTAGGTCCACGTCAATGATTTTCCGTTCGTGTGAAGGTGAGCACAAACCTAAGTTGGTGCCGTAGCCACTACGGGGGAAGGGATCTTGAGCGAAGCATCCGTCAGGCTTGATGAAGGCGGTGCTTACTGCATCTGCAAGAACCCAAGTCAGCGTAAGTTTGCTCCGAAAATACAAACATCCACAGACCTCAAACTTGAGCCCCGACTTTTGGAGTATGGTTTGACACAGTGCGATGTGTTCAGCAACCTGCAGCCGATTATTGGATCAGGTCTGAATGTGATGATGAACGCTTACGGATGGCTGACTTGTACCCATTGGGATCAGGCAAAAGTCTAGAGGTGTAAACGAAGACGTCGTGAGTAGGGCATGGTCTCCTACCTGCCACGGCATAGAGTTCTTGACTCATAGTGGACATGCTAGTACTAGTTAGTGCTGGCTGATAACATGAGATGCTCAGAAATGGCAAGTCACACGCGCAGTAAGGAACCGGCGCGTCCGACTCGAGCTCATCATCTGCCATGGCCTCCGCGTCCGTCCAATCCACAATTCAGGCGTTTGAGGCCCTGTCGTCCTCGTCGTCCACAGCGACGTCCAACAACCCTTCTTCATCGTCAACCCCAGCAGCCGGTAGTAGCCGCCCATCCTCATCCAGTCTTCTCGAATCGCCACTCTCACCCTCCGCCGACGCATTCCATCCCATCTCTCCACTCGTAGTGCCGAGTCCCACCACTAGATCGCGTTCGCCGTCACCCTCGGTACAGAGTCTCACGGGAAAGACTTCTTTGATCGACTTGAAAGACTGGATCGTCGAGGACGGCCCAGTTGAGCGGCCTTTTACGTCTCACCATACATTCACTAATGGCGCTGGCAAATCGAATGGCATTCGCGAATCCAACGGCACGCCGTCCCCCCCAAGGAAGGCTGCTTCGAATTCGTCTACACCCCTCATCAACTTCGAAGCACCCCACAAGCCCCGCCCTCCACTTCCTCCGCGAAAACCATCTCTCAATACGGGGGATCATGTCTCCACTCAACATTCAATATCCGGGGACAGCGAGACAGGTACAATGCTACGCCCTCCAGGTCGCCCAGACTCTCTCACAATCGAACACACCTATCCACCAACGTCACACAAGTTTGGTGCAGGTCGCGTGAGACACGTTCCTGCATCTTCCATCTCTTCTTTCCACTCTGTCTCCCTCTCCTCGGATGGCAGCAATGTGGAAGCTCATAGTCCTAAAATAGCCTCCAATCTCCCATCGCTCACCGTGGAAGCGGATAGCAGCGTCCCAGATTTCGACGCCGCAAGTATTGCAGAATCATTCGAGAACGTTTCGGTTCCGTCCGCGGTGAGCCCAACAACGCCCATCGCGTTTGACTGGGAACATGCCATCGGCAAGCCAAAGATTTCCCCCAAGTATGACCCACCCAGTCTGCCTACTCGACCGAGTACGAAAATTCCACCCGTCATTCCACCCAAACCACTCGCCCGTTCGGTTTCTATATCATCCTCTTCGACCACGACTAGTACGAAAACACGTCGCCCTCCGCCACCACCACCCCCTTACCAACCGCGCTCCAAACCCTCTTCCTCACGGGCGTCGGTCGTGTCTACCTCGGCATCTACCTCTGACAGATCTTCCATCCTTAGTAATGCTACAACTACATCGCGGACAAGTATCAGTACACGAAACAGCGCACAATTCGGGACTAGTGCGAAATCCTCACCCCTCCTGAGACCGACCCCGGTCCCGCCCGCTGCTCGTTTGCGATACGAGTCCCTCTTTGAGAGTGCTGTAAAAGGTCGACGGAGAGCGGAGAAGAAGAGGGAGAAAATCAAGCTTGCGTCACGACCTCCCGCCAGAAAAGACAGGCAGGCAGCTGGCTGGCGAGGTTTGTCGGTTGACCTGATCGCTAATTCAGAGGACCATCCTGTCTTGTCTTTGGAGAAAAAGGCGAGCGAAAGTGAGAGCGAGGAAGAAGAGGAGTCCCCAGTCGGCCCCGAAGAAAGGCTAAACGGGCGCATCGTCAAGCTTATTTGGTCTGCTTCTCGTCTCGACCGGAAAAAGCTTCGTGGTATATGGTAAGTAGGGGGATAAATTGTGATCGCTCTGCTGACTGTTGTGTTTCAGGAATGACTGTGATCCCCAATGCACTGGACTCATTGACCGCGACACCTTTGTTAAAGGCATGTGGCGTGTCGATGAAGAGCTTCGAAGGACGCAGTTGGCACGACGTGCCTCAGCCCTTACTGCCGCCTCATCACAGCGAATCCCTCATCGGCCGCTCCCGCTTCCTAGGGTACAGCGCACAACGCGGCTGTTGATATGAACACTAATTCTATGTGACTGTGATACCCTGTTTCCGAATACCCTATCTACGACCTCCACTGTAGCCATCGTTGCTGCTCTTTGCTCTCGGATAATTTATTTCTGTTAGGCACAGCATCGCTTTTAGGTATTTTAGGACGCGTGCGGTAGTACAGTTGTATCATACTTCAGAAAATAATATTGTCATATCGTCACGATAGAGCTTCACACTTCTGGGCTTCCTTCCCTTTCTTCCTCGTCCCACATTTTGAACAGCGCCTGCCCTAGCGATTTACCCAGCGCATAAGCTAGAGGGACTGGGACGGCATTTCCGATCTGACGCAGTTGCTGGGCAAAGTTTATCATGAGTCAACGAGTAAGGCCCACAGGAATGAGGAAACATACATCGGCGATAATTTTGTTGGGAGCATCATTACAGGACAAGAATTCATAATGATCAGGGAATCCTTGGGCTCGAGCACACTCTCGGACAGTGAGAATCCGCTTTTGCTATGTCAGAGGTTGTATCGTCGGGTCTTTTTATGCAAAGAGACAAAGGCGCTCACAGAAGGGTGAAGGACTCTACCACCTTTATTATTTGGTGTAACAGTGGTTAACGCGGTCGCGAAGACATGACTTGCATCTAGACGCTTATAAAGAGCTTCACGGAAATGAGCAGAAGCGCATGCAGTTGCTTGACATTCAACACTTACACGCATACTTCTTTTCTGCCTCTTTTTGCCTTGTAAGGGGCATTCGGAGTTTTACAGGTAGATCTTGGGAGCTTTAAGTGAACGTCCCGTTTATGTAGTCAGCGCACTTGCCAAACTGATTTGCACCAGGGAAAAAAGGTACAGTACAGACACTGAAGTTGAGTAAGTTCCCCTCATCCGGTGAATATCAAGTAATTACCGTTCTGCCACATTGGCACGCCATCGTTTTGAGTAATGATACATCAAGTCTTGATTGATGCTTCCATCTCCACGTTGGCGCATCCACTTTTGATATCGCGTCAACGGTTCAGAACTATATCTGCGGGGTCGTGAGAAGCCAACATAGACAGGCTTGGAAGTTTCCAGGGGACAAAAGGCTGGAATTTTGAGGGTGTTCTTGCGCGTTTGGGCTATCCTCCTGTCCTCTGCTGTCGCCTTTACGGTGGCATGAGGATTGATCCTAGTCAAAAATTTCAGTTGCGGATGATCCAAGTGCGTGAAAATACAGACCAGTCGAAAGGAGGCTGGTAGCAACACCGTTAACGTGAAAACAAGTCGTAAAACAAATTGAACGAAACGTGCCAAATCTCCAATCGCTTCATCGATAGTGACGAAATGCAGCGGTGCAGATCTGTCATCGTCTAAGCCACTCTCACACTTGTTCCGTATGATGGGAGGTAAAACACATCCTGTTGACAACTTAGCCCGGATCAATTTGATTGGAGAGCAATGTGTCGGAGTTGGCCAATCTGGCATCATCACGTTATGGCGTGCCCCCCAAAAAATTACTCGCTTGCGGGCTTGAGGTGCACCGTATTGGGCGGCCTGGAGGACAGCAAATTTTGATTGGTATCTATGCCCCGTCGATGATATCTCTGGGGTGATAAAGTCGAAAGGGTTAACGTACCCGATTGAGGCGAGAGCACGTTGGATAAATTTCGGAACCGCACACTGAATGGCATTCCTCGAAGTAGTTTTTTGGTTGTGATTCAGTATTCCAAATACGTTTTCGAGGATTATATACTTTGGCCGGTAAAACTCCACGTAGCCTAGCATATTGCACGGAAGGGTGCTCCTGGGGAGCAACTCATGGAATCAACAATGGCTAACGGAAGAAGCAGTCACACACCGTATATCGAAATCCTTCTGTTGAATAAGTTCGATTGTCAGGCAGCTCGGCATGCGTCACGTAATCTTCGCCTCACCTTGGTGTGGTTCATACCGGAAAAGCTTTGACATGGGGGACCTAGTAGTCTCTGTTTTGTCATGTCCAGGCGCTCGACGACGATCGACCACAAACCTCCATATATAATATCTACCTCACCCGGCTTTGGCATCGGAGGGAGTGGTTTCCCATCATCTAATGAGAGTAGCGGTTCTGGTTTCTTATTTTCTGCGGTATCAATGGCGTACTGTAGGCACATATTAGTGCATTGATTGTAAACAGTGGTGGTCGGATGATTGCGCCTGAGATCGTATTGGTGAGCTTAGGGACCTGAAGTGTGAACTGCAAACCCAGTCATACTTGTAGGTTCGTGCTGCGCTAGGAGAGAATTCAATCGCCCACTGCGTCTCCACAAAGCCTGATAAGTCGAGGCCAGTCCCAAGACCACCAGCTCCTGCAGTACAAGGTCAGTACGGTAGGAAAGTATACACGCAAATCTTACCGCTGAACAAGTCTAATCCTCGCAGACGACCATGTCTTTGGAGGAATAGACTCTGCTGTTCTAAAAGCCCTTCTCTTTCACTGTGACATTTTTCGCAGTGTTTAAATTCAGTTTCCGGCCAATCTCGTAGATCATCGAGGGACTTGACATTCAGTGAGGGTGCTTGTTGATCTACATAGTAGTGATCATCATGTTTCACCCACTCGTCGACCGCATCTTCATTGCTTTCATGA
>JBBPMD010000063.1:0-64263 GCA_038090095.1 Zangia roseola
TGAATGAATTGGGATGCATCTGATGCAAGTGTGGCTATCTCTTTGCCCTGGGATTTTTTTTTCAGTACTCAGTCAAATCACTTTGGATCATCCAAGTCTTACCTTGGCCCAGGTTGACAGGGTGGTGCAGGTCTCAACAGCAGATATGATGGGTAGTGGTGAGGAGAGGGAGAGGAGGCTGATGACTTCGAGCCAGTAGGGGAGGTGGGTCTTGAAGAAGAGTGTGACTTCATCCAACAGGTCTGTGGTGCAGTTGGTATGTACAATGTGGTCCATCCAGTATCGGCACGAGTATGCCAAGTATGGGGGAATGACTTTGGTCACCTGACTTGACAAGTTGGGGGCGGCGGCATTGAATACTCGCGAGTCCTCCAGGCCACAGATATTGAACTTCAGCATCTTGCGCATGCAATCGAGTAGCACTCGTCCGACGGTGAGGGAATGCTGGGGTAGGATGGGGACATGGAACATGGTGCTGCGGGTCTCGTCACGCAGGAAGTCATGGAATGAGGTATGAAGTGGGCGAATGGGTCGTCCTTCGTCGAGCACACCATCTAGCAGGGATCCCATGGGTTTGATGATAACTTGGACATTCGGGCTCTCGTCAGACTCGAAGAGGGCGGAGAGTGTGCTGAGGGACAGCGGCTCCTTGAGGGCTAGTACAATGGCCATCACGTTTCGAAAAGACTCTCGAGCATCATCAATAGTGAATAATTGGCCTAGTATACCCTGGTATAGCTCATCGAGGGGTCTGGTGGTGGCGGGGTTGTTCTTTTGCAAAATGATCTTGAGCCGCTGCGACAGGGTAAGTCCAACAGCGCCAGTGCCACAAATGAATTTGCACGCTGTCGCAGCCCACTGGAACAGATGCTGAGAACGTTCGACGAGTAGCTGAAACGATTCCTGGTCGATGGATGTGCTTTCGGGATGCTCGCAAAGAGTGTGGTGCATAAACCTCTTGATGTCTCTGTCGACGACCTCATCCTCGATGTCCCCTATGTGTTTGTGAGCGACGTGTCGGCCTGACGGAAGCGCGGAGAGGATATCGCTTTCTGGGCGAGTAGTGATCAGAACGCGAAGACTCGTCGGCAGGTTGCATTCGGAAACATGTCTTGATAGCGTGGCCAGGAGTTGATAACGGTCATCTCGGTCGCCGCTCTCGTCCAGGGCATCAATAACAATGACTAAGGGCCCAATAGTATCAAGGCCGGCACTGGGTTGAATAACGAGCTGCTCGATCTGTTCCGATGGGAATGTCGATGTTCGAAGGGATCGGTTGTCTTTCACGATGCCCCAAAGAGCAGACTTGAACTGAGCATCGTGGTCAGCGAGGTCACGCGCGACAGTGCTGAAAAGGTTTTGTGGGTTCCGCTTTGCAACGTCAGCCTTGGAGAAACAGTACGACGAGCCCAACCGCTTTTGTCCGTCATACAGTTGTGCGATGGAGTGAGCCACTGCGGACTTCCCCGAACCGGCAACCCCGGTGAGCAGACACACTCGAGGGGTATCTTCGTCGGGGTTGTTGAGAATGTCACAGATCTCCCGGAGTAGTGATTCGCGAGTTCCAGGGAGACATCCCTTCTCTCGTGAGTACCTAGCACCGAGTGCATACGGCATGTCGTTCAGGTCAATGGCTTCCGCTGGATCGTTCATCGATCAAGAGCCGACCGAATCCAGACATAGATGACTTACCGGCATGCGCGACAACATTCATTATGCGAACGACGGTGAGCCCAATCTGCAGTGTAACTCCTTCCAAGAGTGCGGTCTTGAGTTCTTGAAACCTATCTTCATAAGTCTTGATCCTTGCGTCGATGTCGGAGATGGTGTATTTTGCGGTCCGAATCCCTGGTCAAAGGCATCAGTGATGGACAACATTGCATGCCGATGGTAAGAACTGACAGAAGCTCTTCTGTTTGGCGTACTCGGCAATGAAGTAGCCACACTCCGTCACTTGCTGGATTAAAAGCGTTGCTGTCTTGATATGCGATTCAATCATCTTCAATGGCTCGGCGTCGTGAACGAACGTAAATACATCGCTCATCGTCTCTGCTAAGTGAATAATTTGATCATCACGATCTTTCTGGTTCACGAGCACCTGCGCGAACCACACTAGCCATCAGTAATAGCGATAACATCGACAAACGGTAATAGACAGACTTGATTTGCGGCTGATATAACGGACCAAGCCAGCGACGCATATGGATGAATCTATGTTGAGTTTAGAGCGTGGGCGGGCTGAGATACTGGATATCGAATACCTGCGCGATATTCGCCACGATCTTATTAAATAACTGCACTCGGTCAAACAGAACTCCCCACGTATTCTCAAACGTCTGGGCCTGTGTGATGACATTTGTCCCTGCGTTGACTCCCGAACCGACGACGTCAGCGACTACAGGAGTGGAGACGAGAGTAACAACTTTCTCGGTCGCCCGAATGACGGCGTCGGTCGCCTGAAAGTGGTTTGCACCTGCGCCTTCAGCTAAATCGGAAACGAACGCAAACTTGATCGTAATGCCAGAAAAATTGGATCCACCGGACGCATCCTTCCCAAGGCTCTGCGTATATACTTCAACGATAGAAGTCGCCTCAGTAAGAACATATGAAGCAGTGTGCCTTCATACCTCCATCCTTCATATTTCCCAAGATCGCGCGGACTGTGGTAGAAAAGTTTCCGACTAATTTATCCTCTCCAATGCGATGCTTCTGGTAAATCCTGACGTCGATGACGGAACGGTCGTCTCCATCACTGACGACACTTAGTTGCCTTGCGTCAGGTACAGGGCAGATGTACCCACAAATAGAACGGTTGTTTCCAGGCTGTGATATTCTTCTGCTCCTTGGCGCTTTTCGTCAACCTTGAGGTATCGGCCATAGAAAACTGGACGGCGTATTGCCTCGCAAGCGGGAGCTTACGCGGTGTCTGAGTGCGTATTTCGATGTCTGGGTGAAGTCAGGTCACATGCAAACCCAAGACCAGTCATTAGAACACACCTTTGATGGTAATTGTATTTGCCCTAGAAATGAAATGCCCAGTCACCCAGTGCATCCCAGCATAAAGATTTCCAGCATGATGAAGCTGGTAAATGCACATACGATGTAGTATCCCGGGCTCGGCGAGGTTCAAGTTGCGTTAGGTCGTTGCTCATGGTATGATCGATGAAGAAGGAATGAGCGCTCGCTAATGCGTAGTTGTGACACATCATGTGATTCATGTCACCTGACTTGTGACATATCGCGTTGACAATTGAACGTTGTCGCGCACTGTATGATGGCTCCACGACGATCCTCTCGAACACGCGGTTCATCCGTCCAGCCAACGTCAACAGCGTCCATCGAAACGCCCTCGGATGCCACCTCCGGAAAGCGAAAGCGCGGCCACTCGGTCGCAGATGACGAGACAGACCTCAAGACAGCAAACGCGACTCGGCCGACTTCGAAAACCAAGCCTGCACCATCGTCCTCGCGTACGCGCTCCAAGCCCGCTTCTACTGGATCAATGTCAAGGGTTGGCCCAGAGCGGACGAGAGGTGCCAAGGCCAATGCGAAGATGAAAGGCGCACCAAAGTTGGAGGAAGTTCCCGAGACAGAGGAGGGTTCAGATGATGCAGAGGGAGAGGACGAAGAGCGGGAGCGGGCTATTGTGGAGCGACGGAGCCCTGAGTCACCTCCTGTTCGGAAGAAGCCACGCAAGCCGGCTCAGGAGGAGGACGAAGACGAGGAAGAGCAAGGACATTCGGGGAGGGGCAGATCTCGTCAGGTGGTACAGGAGGATGAAGAAGAAGACACGCCACCTGCATCCAAGACCCGACGCTCCTCAGTGAAACCTCCGTCATCGAAAGCGACGAAGACCGCCAACTCATCTCGTAGACGCCTAAGACTCGAGAGTGACGTCGAAGAAGACCCGGAAAAGGAAGACGAAGCAGATGTAATTGCTATTTCTGACGATGAAGACGCTCTCCCAGTTCAGGGTGGCCGGAGTCGCAAAGCTGTCACTGGTAAACCCGCATCGAAGCATTTGCAGTCCACCGTCAAGCCGCCCTCCAAAACTCCCAAGAATCTCAGACTATCCGAGCAAGGCGTCGAAGACGAGGATAATGCTGCTACACCTCGACCTCGCAAGTCAGCCATTGCTACTCCCCGCAAAGATCCCACACACGAACAACAGATTACAGCGGCCGAAGACGAGGATGATGACCTAGATGGCTTTGATCAAGAATACAAAGCTTCTCCACGCCGTACGAAACGTCAAGATCACAATAAGAGTTTTTCACCGGGTCAGGCGTCTGGGACTTCAAAACGTGCGCCACCTGTCAAGGAAGAGGAAGAAGAGCGATCTCTCTTGGAGCCTAGAGTCAGACCCCAGTCTCAGTCGCAGCCTACGCCGATTGAAGAGGGACCAAAATCTCGACTGGTCATTCATAAAATGGTGCTGGTCAACTTTAAGAGCTACGCAGGAAGACAGGAGATCGGACCATTTCACAAGGTACGCGTTGATGTTTGAACGTGAGGTAATAATACCAATATTCCTGTGGTCAGTCGTTCTCGTCAATAGTCGGGCCTAATGGCTCAGGTAAATCGAACACCATCGACGCACTCTTGTTCGTTTTTGGATACCGTGCATCGAAAATGCGTCAGGCCAAACTATCAGAGCTGATCCATAACTCAGCTCGGCATCCTGATCTCGACGAGTGCAGCGTTGAAGTGCACTTCCGCGAAATTGTTGATTTGGTGCGGACCTAGCTTCATATTTCACTCGATTTTTCCTTACATGCCACTTAGCCTGGTCCCGACGCATACAAGGTTGTACCAAATTCACAATTGATGGTGGCGCGGATAGCATATAAGAACAATGCAAGCAAATATACGATCAACGGACGAGCCAGTAACTTTTCGGAGGTGCAGACGCTCCTCAAAGGCCGGGGGATTGATCTCGACCACAAACGATTCCTCATCTTACAGGTAACTCGACGCGCAATGAATTTTCTATTTCAATGCTGACTTCACACATGTGCCAACAGGGCGAAGTTGAGTCTATTGCCCAAATGAAGCCTAAAGCCCAGAACGAACACGAAGATGGGCTGCTCGAGTACCTTGAAGACATCATCGGTACATCCTCGTACAAGACGTCGATTGAGGAAGCGCTTGCCGAAGTAGAGACCCTTACCGAGCAACGAGGCGAGAAGTTGAACAGGCTTCGCATTGTCGAACGGGAGAAGAACGCACTGGAGGCGCAGAGGAAGGAGGCACTAGACTACCTGAGGTTGTTCAACGACCACGTGAGAGCGCAGAGCCGACTCTGGCAGTGGTACCTCTGGAAGTGCTTGGAGAACGAAAGCAAGTTTCAGTCACAGATTGTAAGTTGGCTGGTATATGACTTGCATCGTCTGATGATATTGCTGCGTAGTCGAAACTCCAAAAAGAACTGGACGCTGAGACGGAGAGAAACAAGGATGATATCACCCACTTGGAGATGTTGGAAAAGCACTTTGAAGAACGCGAGAAGGCATACGAGGTTCGTCATTCGTGATCCTTCTCAGATCCGACTGCACGTTCAGTGCCATCGTCTATTTCACCGGATTAGGAAGTGAAAGCGGTAGCTGAAGAAGCTGTTAAAGACCAGACCACCCACGGGAAGCAAGCTGTCGGACTCGAAGAACGACGGAAGCATGCCAACACCAAGGCAAAGAAGTTAAAGAAGACTCTGCAAGAAGTACGCACTTTCTCCCGTGTTGTGACCCACCGTCTCTGACGCAGTCTGACTCCGTTCATAGGATGAGCAAGCGAAAGCTACGGCCGAGCGCACGATCGAGGAAAGCACTGCCAAAATTGCGCGCAAACATGCGGAGATCGAGGAACACGAGGCACAGCTGAAGAAGGAAGAGGACGTCCTCGAAAGCATTCGGGATAGTCTGAAAGGTGCGTCATATATATATGCATGTTGTATGTGATCCGAACGTCGTGTACTTGCAACAGACAAGACGCAGGTATTCCACGACCAGGTTGAGGTCAAGCAAAAAGAGCTTCAGCCGTGGACTGCTAAAATCAATAAGAAAAATGCAGAGATCGATATAGCGACGAGTGAGAAGGATGCATTGGAGAAGAAGGTGACCGGTGTCAAGGACGCGGTCACCAATGCTCAACAGGATCTTGAGCAGCAGCAAGCAACGCAACAGGTCAAGGTTAGTGGCGTGTTACGCTGGTGGATTTCGATTGAGTAAAGCGGTACTGTAGCTTGAGGAGTTAAATGACCTGAAAGAAACGAAGGCAAACTTGCAGAAGGAATTGCAGGCTCACGAGAAGAACTTCCATGTAAGGACTCGGAACCTGCATGTCACTTGCTACTCACACCAGCTCGCGTTTGCAGGCTGCCCAGTCACATGTACAAGAGTTGCGGGGCAAGTCATCATCCCTTCGCCAGAGAACAGAAGAAGCCAAGGCATCTCAAGCGGCCAGCACATCGCAAAGCAAAGTACTTGATTCTCTCACCCGTCTCAAGCAAACCGGGCGCATCGACGGTTTCCACGTGCGTACTTCGATCTATTCGCAATTCTAAATTCAAATCGTTTATGTTTATTGTAGGGTCGCCTCGGTAGTCTTGGGACGATCCCCGACAAGTACGATGTCGCCATCTCCACAGCTTGTGGTGCACTCCACAATATGGTCGTTGACACTGTCGCCCAAGGACAAGGCTGTATAGACTTTCTCCGGTCTCAAAATGTCGGCCGCGCTTCTTTCATGGTCCTCGAGAAGCTTTCCTCCGACCGCATCCACGAACGGATCCAGACGCCGGAACACGTCCCGCGGCTGTACGACCTCATCAAACCCAAAGATCCCAAGTTCCTGCCCGCGTTTTTCAAGGCCATTGGGAACACACTCGTCGCCGACGATTTAGAGCAAGCCAACCGGATCGCGTTCGGTAGTCAAAAACGGTGGCGCGTCGTCACGCTCGCTGGCCAGTTGATCGATGCGTCTGGCACCATGTCCGGTGGTGGTAACCATGTCGCGCGTGGGGGGATGAGCTCCAAGCTGGCGGCGGACGCGGTGCGGCCAGAAGTGCTCCGTCAGTATGAGCAAGAGAACGACGCTGCGGCGAGGGAACTCGAGGAGGCGATAAGGGCGCTGAGGGTGTTGGAGGGCGAGGGAGAGCGATTGGCGCTCTCGGGACCTCAATTGGAGATGGATGTGGAGAAGCTGACGATGGCGGTGAATAATGGTCGGAAGCGACTCGAGGAGGCGGAGAAGCGGGTGCGTGACCTCAAGTGCGTAGGTTGTCTCTTGTCGCGTGGCGCGCGTTTTTCTTGTTCCTTGTGCCATTGTGCCGGAGTGCTGATTAGTGTGCCTCACCAGGACGCAGAGTAAACCCGACGCTCGGGACATGGCACGGATCAAAGCGCTCGAAGGAGAGATTGTGACTGCAAATGCCGAGCTAGAAGAACTCCAGACAAAATCGGGCAAGATCGAGGAGGCGATTCACGTTCTTGAGAAGAAGATTCTCGAGATTGGTGGATCGCGGCTACTCAAACAGCGTTCCACGGTCGACGGTATCAAGCTGCATATCAATCTCGCCAACGATGAGATCACGAAAGCAGAAGTGGCGAAAGCCAAGGCTGAAAAAGACGTGGTCAAGCACGCGTCTGCGATAAATGGGAATGCGGCTGCTGTGGCGGAGGCGGACGAGGAGATCAAGCAGTTGCAGACCCAGTTGGAAGAGGTAAACGAGTACCTTGAGGAGCTCAAGGCGAAGGTGGAGGCTGCGCAAACGGCAGCAGAACATTCAAGGGACGATTTGGACACGCTCAAGACGCAATTGGAGGAGAAAAGGGAGGAGATACAAGAGTTTAGAAAGAAGGAGGTATTTGCGATCGGAATATCACGCGCGAACGGTTTTCTGATATATGGGTGTTAGATGGAGTTGACGCAAAAGCTAAACGATATCAAAAAGGAGGCCAAGGAGAACGAGGGGGCCTTGCAACACTGGCAGACAGAACACGATAAACTGAGGCTGGAGGACGTCGAGTGAGTGCCTTTGTATTTATATGAACTTGACTGATGTGTGGATGCAGCGACGACGATGAGGAGGAAGAGACAGAAGCACCACCAGCGGGTGGAGAGACCTCTGAGCCCCAAGTCAAACAGGAACCAGGAGATTCGGAGGCTCCGCCACCCAAAAAATCAACAAAGCCACGCCAACCCTCAAACGAGCTCCATATCTACAGCGTCGACGAACTCGCCCAATTGCGAAAGCGCGATCTAGTCGCTGATTCCGAGTATCTTGATGGTGAGTTCTTCATCGCCTCTACTGTGGCTTCATGACTGACCCCTGCACGATAGAAAAACTGAGCAATGCCAAGCCTGATTTGAGCGTACTCAAGGACTACAAGAAACGCGAGGAAGAGTTCCTCCGTCGTGCTAAAGACCTGGATCAGATTACAGACGCGCGCGACACACAGAAACAAATGTACGACAACCTCCGGAAACAGCGTCTGGACGAGTTTATGGCAGGCTTTAATATGATCTCCCTGAAACTGAAAGAAATGTACCAGGTTCGTGGTACCATTCGCTTCTTGAGAGAAGATGTTTGCGATCCCATATTTGGATAGATGATCACTCTTGGAGGCAACGCAGAACTGGAGTTGGTAGATAGCATGGATCCATTCTCGGAAGGTATCATCTTCAGCGTGATGCCACCCAAGAAGAGTTGGAAAAATATCTCTAATCTCTCGGGTGGTGAAAAGGTGAGTCGTATCCTATCTCTTTTCTGCCAGAAAATAACGTGCCGTGATTCGTAGACATTGAGTTCTCTGGCCCTTGTGTTTGCACTTCACGTCTTTAAGGTAAGGTCCATGGTTATGCATACACCCTTGATGTTAACGAGCATCCTGCCCCTCATTGATGATTAGCCAACCCCTCTGTACTTCATGGACGAGATTGACGCTGCGCTCGATTTCCGAAACGTGTCCATCGTTGCCAATTACATCAAGGATCGGACCAAGAACGCACAATTCATTATCATCTCACTGAGGCTCGTAGATGACTCCTTGCTCATGCGCTAGACCTGACATCCTTTTGATAGAAACGACATGTTTGAATTGAGCCACCGGTTGATCGGGATTTACAAGACTGCGAACGCAACTCAGAGTACGTTTACCTGCCCAACTTTTCGTCCTGTGTACTGACACTTGCCAGGTATCGCGATTGATAATCGCGCTCTCGTTCCGATCAAGACCGTGACACCCACAGCCGCGCCCGCCTCTGCGCTTGTAAACTGAGATGTTGCTACTTTGTTGTATGCGCGCCGACTCCGCAGTTTTTTCTTTCCTTTCGCTCTGTTTTGTCTGCATTTGTAGATGCATTGTATGGTGATATCACTTGTAATGATATCTAGTTTTCCCGACAAACGAGCTAACGGTGATTCTAACTCTCCTTTCCAACGACACCGTGCATCTGCAACAAATCCCCAATCGTATGCGGTTTCCCCTCCAAGGTAAATGCAGGCCCCGTCTCTGCTACCCACGGCGGATACTCCGTACAATCTGCGTCCGAGGGTAACACCAATCCGGGTTCGGCTCTGAACCAAGGATGACCCATGGCCTCCGAGGGACGGAGCCGGCGGCTGGGCTCGTACACGAGGAAGCGGCGAACGAGGTCGAGCGGAGAGGAGACAGGATCGGGTAGCAATACGCCTGTGGTCGCGTCGAGGCGGATGGTCGAAGGGGGGAGGTTCGGGAGAAGGGTCGACAGGTCGACTGCGTCAGCGTTAACAAAGGAAACTTTGGACGCGTCGGGGAGGGTCAAGAAAGACTGTGCGACAGGGCATCGGAATATCAGGGGGTTAGAATCGGGTGTTGAACGCAAACGCATACAGGACGCGAGGTAAAAGGACGTACCGGCCACGTACTCTCGTTGGGCGTACCACGCACCCGAAAGATACTCCACGCGAGCCCAATCTCACCACGTGTCCCATCGAACAGACTCGTTCGCGCCCACCGACCCGTTGGTATACCTGGACGTGGGATGACGAACGGCGTCGGTGGTAGGGTGGGTGCGCTCGACTCAGAGCCGGATTCTTCGGAGGCGTGGTCGGCAGAGTTTGCAAAGGCGAGATCGTCCTCATCCTCGTCTTCGTCCGTTTGAAGACGAAGGGAGGTGAAGAATTCGGACAGGGTGACTCCGAGGCTCCATGCGTCGATGGCAAAGGCGTCGTACGTCCGCGGACCGAAGAGGAGTTCTGGAGCTCTATAGGGGCTGTACGTATGCAAGGGTCAGAATCGACAAGGTAAAGGGGGGGCTTTGACATGCCCGGTGGACACTTCAAAGTACATTCGCTCGACCGACTCGGGCCACAAGTCTCTGGCTTTCACGGTGAAATCCTCGCCCGCGCGAAAGGCGATCCCAAAGTCGATTAGTCGTGCACATCCTGACGGAGCCAAGAGGACGTTGCTCGGCTTGATATCCCGATGGGCAATCTGAACCTGTTCGCCGTGTAGGTAACTCACTCCAGAGAGGACTTGAAAGACGATCGACTTGGCAAGGACGACGAACTGAACTTCGCGTGGGGTGGGCGAGGGTGAATCGGTATTTCCAAACGAGATGACAGGGTGCGGGGAGAACCTCGAGGATTGGAGAAGATCGTCTAGCGAGTAGGGAATGTATGGCATCCAAAAGCTCAGACTTTGGGTCCGCTGGGAGTGTTCTTGCTTGATCAGTGGGATGATCTAGGACACACAAGGATGAAGGACATGAAGTAGATTGCCAAGAGCCGGCGTACGTTTGGATGCGAAAGAGAAGCAAGTAGACGAACTTCCTTGATGATATCGTGGGGCTCTTTGGCGTGCACTGTGGTAGATGTCTTGACCGCAATAAACCGAGGGCCATCTGGCAATTCGGATTCGATGCGGGTCACGATGGAGGTGGGGCGATCGGATATGATTTCCTGAAAGTATCAACGGTCAGCATGTACAAGGTCGATGGCATATTGCACCCACAGCGTGTTCGTCATGATCGTCGAAAGTCATCATCGATTTCCCCGAGTTCTTCGACGTACCTCACGTTGATCGGCGTGGTTCGCGTCAAACCATTATTGAAGGTCTCTGGTCGGTATTTAATTATTTAGGCTTAGTGCAGCCATGGATGGTGGCGGTCCAAGAACAACACTCGCGACTACCAACTCGATCTCACCCGTGCTGCTGCTTCATTCATCTTGCAATGGCTGTGGATGATGAAACACGGACACTGCTCAGTAAGTGCTACTCCTTGGTCGCGATCTTCTCATTGATCGTGGTCCTCAGATAAACAGCTACTGGCAGCAGCCCGACAAGACGGCAATATCGAGGAGCTGTTAACGGGTTCGGAATACAGAGACGACGAAGACAACTTTCTTTTCGACATCAACTGCATCGATACGTAGGTGACCTTGCCTGACCGGCCCGTCCGTCCGCTCACCGATGCGATAGCTTTGAGAACACGCGTTCGTACCCGTTCAACCATGCTGCGATCGATCTAGCGTTGATATCCCGCTCTCCCATTAGCTCTCCACCTCGCGTATGTCGGCCTTGTCATGTCCTATTTCTCTCTGTCTCATGCAAATTTAACAGCGTCTTGAGCGGTTCTATCGAGAACGTCAACCTCATCATCGAAGCTGATGGCTGCGACGTCGACCCCCAGAACTCTACAGGCGACACACCCCTCCACCTTGCCGTCAAGATCAAGGATCGAGAGACCCGTCACGCGGTCGTGTCCGCCCTCGTCGAAATTGCCGGTGCTACTGATTCGTATGTATTGTTCCAGTTGTTCAAACGATGCGCACTTACACGCCTTTCTGCCCCGGTCGAATCTCCGAATCAGCATCCGGTCGACTAACAAGGCGGGTCAGACACCAAACGCTCTCGCGAAAATCTACTGCCCAAACGATACCGAGGTGATATCGTTGACGACACCACCCGCACGACAAATCAATGCCATTCTCGGGGAAGACGATTATGCAAGCGGTGAGTCGGCTGAAACGTTTGTTTTGCACTTCGTTTGTATACTGACTCATGTACCAAAGATGGCGAGGAAGGTCCGGGGTCAGAGTCCGAATGAATGCATGCTTAGACAACATCATATTGCAACCGATTACATACATTGTGCCATTATCTCGTGCTGGGCGACCCCCAAGGGCTCGGTCAGATCACTCGAATTCGAACCGTCTCATAGGTCCAAAAACACGTCACATCACATCTCATTAGTGTCCATGGCTATGCTAGGTAACGAGCGACGTCATCTTGCATTGGCTCCGATGGGTTTGAACACTGCTAGTGAAGTCGTCTTCTGAACATCACCTTGGCAGTAGTATTAGCTCCGATTGTAGATGCTATGCGGAAGCTCTGTGGACGTGTCGTATTCTCCTCTAGCTTGAGGTCATAGTTCGTGACGATATGGGCCAACATGGTCTTGAGCTCAGCTGCGGCAAAAAAGCGACCGGGGCTAACCAAAAACACGAACATCAACACCAGAACATCAACGGTGACTGATGCGGAGCAGGCATACCATGCATGCCGACCATGCCCAAACGGCAAGTACTCGGGAGACGTGGTAACAAATTGATGCTTTGCGCCTTCCCCTGCCTCCTCGCGCATGGCCGCGAAACGGAACGGATCAAACTTGGCTGGGTTCCTGTACAATGCGTCATCATAGTGTACAGCTACGAGGCCCGCTTGGATCCTTGTGCCTTGTGGGATCACCCTCCCATCCGATAGCACAAAGTTCTTGACAGCCTTACGTGACAGGCCCACTGAAGAATAAAAATAGGTGTAAATCGGAAGGACCTTGCGTGAGAAAAGATACTGGCTTACGAACGTTGATGGACTCCATGCGTATGGTCTCCTTGAAGAAGCTGTCCATTTTATGCATCTTTCCCAGGGACATTCTTGACCATCCCTCCTTCTCGATGATAGCCTCAACTTCTTCGCGAAGAGGCTGTGAATACTGGGGATTCGCCGCTAGGTTGTACAGCGCGAGCGTGAAAATCTGACATGCAGTATGACCAAAGATCAAAACAAGATCATGAACTCAGACATACGTTAGATGTTGTCTGTGACGCAGTGCATGAGACGATCATCACAAACAAAGACATCAACGTGGACGTACATGGATAGCAGCAAAGTTGGTTGCCAATACGTAGTCCGTCAAGCTTTCGATACTGGTGTCTGGTGTGGCTTCGTCCATTAGCCACGACAAAAGATCGTTCTGCAAGAGAACAAATATGTGAACGGGCATGGATCATCAACGAGGTACACGAACGGGTTTTTCAGTCCATTCACTTCCGTACTCTTTCAAGTACTTCCGCCGTTCCTCGACAATTGGACGAAGATGGGCTGCACCTCGCCTTGTGTTTCTTGGGACATTCGTGACAAAACGTGAAGCTAGGCTATCAAGAAGGTGAAGTGCGCCCGTGGACATGTAATCAGTGGGGACGCACGGTTTCAAAAATTTGGGGAAGAACCCGATCGTGATTGCGCCCGTAATGGCGTCTACGGTATGTTGGATGTTGAGATCGATGAAATCGGGGTCACGACCTACGATGTGGGGTCAAGAACGCACGGAGGCAAAGCGGAATTCTCACAAACTGGAAGACCAACGAATGTCCTGTTGGTAGCTCTCGACACAATCCGTTGGACAGTGTTCAATGCTGGCACCGTTTTCCACTCTGTGTCATTCAGTATGAACAAACCGTCGTCTGGGATAAAAAGAAAATGCATCACCATTATCTTTCGAATCTAAAATGTCGTCAATGGCAATGACAATCTCATCACGCAAAGCGGCGTAGAAGGTCCCAATATTCCGAGTGAGCTGTGCGCGTATCACGTCGATGTGGAACGGATTGCGTTGAGTCTCAGGACCCAATGTGAAGTCGGACTCGAAATCCTGTCCAAGAGTTCCCTCAGGAACATGTACCATGAGCAGAGAACGGTGTTTCTCACTTCCGTGGCGGCCTCCACGAAGGACAGTTCGTCATCATGCGCACTTCGCACTTCTTCCACATGTACCCGGTTAGTCACAATGACGACCCAGTGGTAGAGTGTCGCAATCCTGAACGGAGCACCGTTGTACTAAAAATATCGTAAAGAGGTCTGCCAAAATACCGAGCAGGAACGGCACCTACCTTTTTGTACCCTTCTTGGATTATGGCCTCGGCGTTCGTCATGTACTTGATCGCATACCACCACGAGCCCAACCAACTACTCGGTCCGACAGTCGGGAATGCGTTTAGCTGAACGAAAAGTTGGAGAAAAGTATGAGAGATGGATATGTCGATGACCTACGTTTGGCTGCTTCGCAAAGTGTCGCAACACAATGAAGGCTGCAGCAACGCCTGCAGCAACATACGGGGTGGATGCGTTGGACATGTTAGAGTCTGAAACCGACCACCACATTCTAAGAGAGAGGTTACGTGTGGTTTTGTGGAAAACGATGCGCTTGAATAGTATTCCATGTACGTATTACTAGTGCGCCGTAGCCAGAACGTTGGTAAGATGATATCGGAGGCAGTTGGCAATAGTTCACCGTTTTGTGTACTCGTGGGAAGCTAATCTAGATTGCGCAAAGTTTGATGATACCTGTCCATCGAACACGCTACCCCGCCCTGCCACTACCGCCGTGATGTCGACACCAAATAACCCATTTTCATTCGATGCAGATGCCGATGATGATGAGGGAGGCTGGGAAGAAATGCCCGTTGTCAAAGAGGATGAACTCGCGGGCGGCCTTGACGAAGAAGATCAACGTAAATACCACTACGTTCCCAAGAAATCGGCATCATATTCGCATTCCGATTCAACCAGCAACGCAACTGGCAATCTCATCGATTTCGATGACAAAGGCAGCCAATGGCGCACGAAGGCGGAGCAGAACGAGAACGAGTATACCCGGTTACGAGCGGACGAGGAGGATGAGGCGGATGAGGTCCATTTACGGACGCGGTATCTCTTTGACGAGGATAAGGCGATGACGCCGCTGGGTCAGATGCAGGCGACGAAGAATATGCTTACCGAGGCCCAGCGTATTGCGTACGTCGGTCTGTGTGCCCTCACTGCCAAGGAGATGGTGCAAGCGATGAAGAATGCGCGCAAGAAAGAGCTCAAGAATGCTATCCATAACATGGAGCTCTGGGCGTTGAAAGTCATGGGACGACTTTACTACCATATGGATCTCGAGATCTCAGGTATCTTATTCATTGTTCCGGTCCCCCTTCCCGCGGATAAACGATACACCCTGACACATATCCGCAGAGCAAAAGATGATAGACAGCCTTGCGCTGCATGGCGTGCGGGCCAGTGATCTCGCTACCTCTTTGATGACGACGCATACGATCGCCAATCCAGAATATGATCCTGTCGAAGCTAAGAAACAGGAGATAGAGAAAGCATCACATCCGACGGCGTCGGGACAGGGTATCAATCTCAAACCTTCTAAATCCTCCGTTGGTCCCGTGCTGCCCTCATCGCCAACCACACCTTCGTTTCAAACGACGGCCCGCGTCCTAGAAAATACATCGGTGGCCTCGTCATCTATCCCTGGTGTCACCATGACGCTCTCGTCCGTCGACAAGGATGTCACGCTTGACATTCGATGGACAGTCTTATGCGATCTATTCCTCATCTTAGTTGCCGACAGTGTCTATGACGCCCGTTCTCGTGTGCTGCTAGAACATGTCGCTTTGAAACTCGGACTTGGTTGGATAGACATCGTCAAGTTTGAGCGGCGCGTCACTGAGGCACTCGAAATCCAGGAGGGTATCGAGAAGTTGGAAAATCAGGACATCATTGACGGATCTTCCAAGGCTGCCCAGAAGAAACGGTATGTGATGATGGGTCTTGCAACTCTAGGTAGGCCAAGTCAAACATACGCAGTCATCTTGACCGGTTCATGTTGTGTTGTAGGGGGTGGTCTCGTCATCGGACTGTCAGCTGGGTTGTTGGCTCCCGTCATTGGTGCTGGCCTCGGCGCTGCGCTCGCAACTGTCGGTATATCAGGGACGACAGGCTTCCTCGCAGGTGCAGGAGGTGCTGCAGTGATCACGACAGGTGGGGTCTTGACAGGCTCCAGCATCGCTGCGCGTGGTATGGCCAGACGGACTCAAAGTGTGAGGACTTTTGATGTACTACCACTTCATAATAACAAACGAGTGAGTTGTATATTAACTGTACCTGGGTACGAATGGTGTCCTTGTTCCCGTGACCCTGCTCATGCGTTTATAGGTTCATGAGTGGCAAGATAGATGATGTGCGGCTGCCTTTTAGCGTGCTAGACCCCATTGTTGGGGACGTGTTTAGCGTTCTCTGGGAACCAGAAATGATTCAAGAAACTGGGAGTGCTCTCAAGATCTTGACGGGCGAAATCTTAACTCAGCTTGGTCAGACGGTGCTGCAGCATACTGCCATGACGGCATTAATGGGCGCGCTGCAATGGCCAATCAGTGGGTTACCATTGTGTCGTTGTATTTCCCAAAGGACTAACCTATTCTCGCTAGTCCTTACGAAGCTAGGTTACCTCATTGACAATCCCTGGAACAATGCCCTCGATCGTGCACGCGCAGCAGGAAGCGTGCTTGCGCAGTTATTACTACAGCGCCATCTTGGGGTTAGACCGATCACATTGATTGGCTTCTCGCTTGGTGCTCGTGCTATCTTTTATGCACTGTTAGAGCTTGCCAAGGCAAAGGCTTTCGGCATCGTGCAAGATGTCTTCATTCTTGGCGCAACGGTCACGGCCTCGCAGAGCACATGGTGCAATGCCAGCAGCGCCGTTTCGGGCCGTTTCGTGAACGCGTATGCGAAGAACGACTGGGTTCTGAACTATCTGTTCCGCGCAACGAGTGGCGGTCTCAGTACCGTCGCAGGGTTGAGGCCGATAGAAGGTATACCGGGGCTGGAGAACGTAGATGTGACGGACAAAATTTCGGGTCACATGAGTTATAGAACCTTCATGCCACTCATTCTCGATCAACTCGGGTTTCCAGTGACTGCGGATTACTTTGATGAGCCTGTGGTGCGTATCCCAATGGTTCAAACGGCGCTGTTGGCATGATGGTTGATTTAATGAAACAGGAACCCGACTTCGAAGGGGACAGAGTGGTGATTCAGGAGACTGAAGAGGCCAAGCCGCAGAAGCAAGGGTGGTTCTCGAAGCGCCCAAAGACATCACAGTCTTCCTCCGCCGCTTCTCGGCCTCCCTCCGCTGCCTCTTTTGGTTCCTCAAGGAGAAAGGCACCCTCGTCAAAGTCGCAAGAAGATAACCTCCCCCCTCGGACAGATAGCGTCCCGAGTTCCGTACCCTCTACCTCTAAAGACCCCAGTGGCGCAAACATTAGCGTTGCGCCGGAACGGCGTTCACCAGACGCCGTACCTGACGTCCCTATTCATGCTGGATTCGACTTAGCTGCTATGAAACACATGATCGGGGAGGCGGAACGTCATCCCGAACAGCTAGCGGTTCCGCGGTCTAAGCCAGATCAGGGTGGTTCAGTACCGCCACCTACGTTATCTCTTCAATCACCTGAGCGTGCATCATCCCCGGTAAGGCAGAATGACACTGCGACTAGCGCTGTCAGGCCAATCCCTTATGACGACGATCACGCAGCCACATCAGCCCGGAACTTGCCTGATGCGCTGGGCTCCACTTTCTCCACTTTGACAGTGAATGACAAAGAACCATATGGAACAATTGAAACGGCGCGCGGGGACCAAAGGGAAGCGAAGCTTTCGTCCAGGAACACCTTATCTCGGCCGGCTTATCTGCCCGACGTGAGCCCGCTCGCATGGTCATCTTCTGCGAAGCCTTTGGGCAACGCCCAGGAAACACAGGAGACCACGTTGGGGAACCCCTTTGCAGGGGCGACTGACGGAGTCTCGTTTGGGAGTTCTACACGCCATGCCACACAGCTGCCCTACTCACACGATCGGCTGGGCAGGCTAGGCGGGGTGTCTACCTCTACAGCCTCGCCGGGTCTATCCTTTGGCTCTCCCGATGGGACAATCACGTTTCAAGGCATGGAACCAGATCCATGGAATACGACTGCCGAGTTTAGGAATGCCACAGGCAATAGTCTTGGTACAAATCCTTGGACCATGTAATCTCGGATGCTTCTTCACTTGGCACGTACGACGATGCGTGTTACGTGGAGTATGTTTGTGCTTCTGAACATTTATGCATAAATTTCGCGTACTCGCAAAAAAAAAAGGGAACACCCTTCCCTTGAACGCATAGTTCATGTCGGTTGTGTGGGTACCTGATCGTAAGATGGGCTCGAGGCTCAAGCTATTCTCAGTCGGCCATGGACCGCGGGATGATGGTTGAGAAGGACACCGATCTGGGGGCACATGTTGGGGTCGGCTTCACTAACCACCCGGAGATTCAGACACTGGTGAACGGGCGATAGGGCTGCTGATGCATACTCGTAGATTGATCCGCCGCCATCGCATGTTCGTAATCGCGTCGATGGCCTCGAACAAAAGGGACAAGGGAACGCCTAACCAGATAGATCGTCGGCTGTATGTAAGAGGGCCATGTGTGCGCCGTGACCGTCGACAACGGTGCAACGTACTAGGCCGTTTTGTCCGTTTATTTGTTTCTTATCTCCTGTTCGGGTATTCGCCTGAAAAGAAGAGGGTATTTAATATTAATTAAACCGAGATATTGGTCACGCAAAAAAAACAAAAAGAGGAAAAAAAAGCTGTGAGAAACGGTGGCAGCACGGCTCTTCACTGGCATGGAGGTGCGTCTTTTCTGCCATTCGAAAGCCCCACGCTTGTGTTTTTGACGCGCTAGGGGCAGCTCAGCTCCGCACCACATCAATGTCAGAAATGGTTGCTACGGCCCACGCTGCCTTCCACCCCCTCGGGGCAGGTGGGAGCTCCCTTGAGATTAATGGTGGCAACAACTCTGACATGACGTTGGCTACTTAGTTGGTACGCGACCGAGTGGCCTCACACCTTCATTGTGCTTGGGAACACCCGCCAGGTGGTCTCACGAAAGAACCTTTTTCGAGCGGTTGTGACGCGCTGTGCTTGAAAACGCCCAATGGACACCCAACGTGTTTCCCGCAACGTTATTTTCAATGCCCGATGCCTATGAAATCTCCGAGCCGGGCTCCAAAAATGGAATAGTTGGCCGTCTATTTTTTTCTGCTCGATATAAACTCCGGCCTCCTCATAAGCTAGTATCCGGCCCCCCTCCTCCTCTCTGTTCCACTTCCTCTCCTCTCTCCATTTCACCGTCATCTTACTTGCTTTTCTCTCTGTAGTTGTTCTCGTCGATACGACCCATTTATGCGCTCAATCCTCAAACACCCCCAATTATCCGATCTCCATTATCACCAGCAATGTGCAGAACCGTTTCCCTTTGCAACGTCCACGACTGTTGACGTCTCGCCCCATGTCCACTTCCCTCCCACTCCGACCCTCACGTCAACCTTCATCACCCACTCCTCTGCTGTATACGACCGTACCCCTGCCGAGGTTCTTCCTAATACCTGTGCCTTGCCCGGCCGTCATGAGAGAGAAATCATCGAGCCATCCTACCCTACTTGTACACGTCGTATGTGGAATTGGGACATGGAGGGTCCTCAGGGGAGATATTTCCACCCTCGCGGATCCGGGGCGGGCGAGTCTTCAGGTTTATCCACCCTATTTCTTCATTCCTCGTGTGATGCCTAACGATCTCTTCCTCGATGACAATTTACTGCTCAGAATCAGACGACTCGGACGTCGTGCAAACGCCACCTGAGCCATCGTTATTCGAGCCACCGATCGCCGTACGGTTTGGATGTCGGAATACGAGCCATCCAAGGTTGCCATACTCTCCAATCGAGGAAGAGATCCAATCTGCGTTACTGTTCTTGCCCCAGGCGCCAGGTACACCGTTGATGAAAACAGGCACGCGCCGGTCGCACAGTTTGGGACGGTCAAAAACACCTCGTCGGGAAAGTGCCGACGGACGGATACAGCATCATGGCGATTTTGCCGTTCCCACCCTCGACTTCGATGGGTGTTTGGGTGGCTTCTGACGGAGTAGATTGACACGGATATACCCCATCGTGTTTGTTCTCTTTGTCTCTGATGTTTGATTTGACGGTCAAGTGACGGAATTGATACCCGTACGCATGCATTCGCTTGATGTATTACTACCGTTCGCTCGGACCTAGACATAAAAGTTTTAACACGGACAGTAGGCCGTTGTATTTTCATACATTATTTTCTTGTCAGCGTTGTCGACGGCAAGGATTTGCGGGATAGAAGACTCGTGCGGTGGTGGCGTATCAATGGTTCTTCCGATTTGCCCGCCCGAGCGATATTAACAGCACATTTGGAAACGGTGGGAAGAGTGATATCAAAAGTGTGCACACAGGCATTGATGCTGCGATCAATGAACGTTATGAACCCCAGATAGAAGCCTGATGGATGTCAGCTGGCAGATTAATACTGGGAGCGCAGCTTGTTGATCTGTCCTGTCTCCAAACGGATGGCAGAGGTCAGTACTTTAGTTGTCGCACATGCAAATCCCTCACAACTCACCGTACTGAGGTGCGTTTCTACCTCATCTTCTCGTGATCACGAGCAATGTGAGAATCGCGACAACAGTAACGAGAGAGAGGTGGCGATTTGATTATCTGACGCCACCCAAATTCCTTTTCGTGATGACTTGATGCGGGACAGGATCAAGGGGCCCCAACACGAGCAGCTGTTCCAGGGTTGCCGGGCCCATGCTCGGACCCCATTGTTCCTATACATGGGTTTAGTAGCCGCGCGACACCGTGGACAGGTTCGCCTATTTATTTGCAAACCGTTGTTGTACAGCGCCGTAGTACAAGCGATCCTGACTGCAGTCTGCCTCGCGAATGGACAAATTCGGCTCTGTGGGCAGGGTTAGATTTCAACTCGACGTTCAATTGAACCATTTCCAGCAAGAAGAGATACGCCTTCGTGTCGGGCGGCACCCACCAAGTACTGTGTATTCAATACCTGTGGAGTAGCCTAGATGTTGTTTACTCAGGGGTGGCTGCGCACGGAAAAACTAGCAAACAAAAGGCGGTCAGTGCGCAAGTCGCATCTCAACGAAAGCGTGGGAAATACACAATTCCACTCCCCCCGCGCTCTCACAACATCCCTTTTGTTCCGCAACCACCATCACACACCGACTTCCAAACTCGCTCGTCACCAATCACTTTTCGACTCCAACTAACCTTTATTTTATACAGTCATGGCTCGCACAAAGGCAAGTATTTCTCTCAACGCCCGTCGACGTGTCCAGGCTAACTGTCGTCGCACAGCAAACTGCTCGTAAGACTACCGGAGGTGAGAGCTGTCGTAACGTCGTCGCGTAGTTCCGGTGACCAACCCACGTTCAGGCAAAGCCCCTCGTAAGCAGTTGGCTACCAAGGCTGCCCGTAAAACCGCTGCCGCAGTACGTATCAAACCCTTCAAAATCTGACCTGTACAGTTTTCGCTTATTTCCGTTCGTGGTCACGCTACAGGCCGCTACTGGTGGTGTGAAGAAGCCCCATCGTTTCCGTCCTGGAACTGTCGCCCTTCGTGAAATCAGACGGTACCAGAAATCGACGGAGCTCCTTATCAGGAAGCTCCCCTTCCAGAGGCTGGTCCGTGAAATCGCTCAAGATTTCAAGGTACGTGGTGTTGTTGCGCTTGATTTGTGATGGAGGGTAATGAACTGTCTGGGAATAGACCGATTTGCGTTTCCAATCATCCGCGGTGATGGCTTTGCAGGAGGCTGCAGAGGCCTATCTTGTCTCTCTCTTTGAAGACACCAACTTGGCTGCTATCCACGCAAAGCGTGAGTCATTTGTCTCGTCGTCACTGATTTAGAGCTCATATGCTTCGTGTCCCAGGTGTCACCATGTATGTTTTCCTTAAAGTTGTCTGAAAGACCAGCTGACTCATTGTTCTGTAGCCAACCCAAGGATCTCGCTCTTGCCCGCCGTCTCAGAGGCGAGAGAGCTTAAATCACCTTCTACTCGTATCGTTGTGCCAATAACCTTCGAAGTCTTCGTTTGTTCATTCAGTGTCTTTCTATTGTGTCCGCCTATCATATGAACGACGTAGTATTATGTACGATTGTCTCTCCTCAACTCTGCCAGTGGTGTTGTCAAACGGATCCGCAATGTTGGTTGGGTCTCGTGCTTGTTTCACTTTATATCTGTGTTATGGTGGCTTCGGGTTATGTAGGAGGAAAAAAAGTAGAAGAAAAGTATCTGTATTTGCTTCTGTATTGATAAATACACTCGCGTTACAGACAAGTATGTCGACGGTGATATCAGGTTAGCGAGGGTCTGGATCCCACATGTCGTTAAAGGTCGACTTGTGTTGGAATGTAGGGACCATCCCAGCAGACGAAACCAGTGCTGCTGGTGATCTGGTTCAAATTCCGTAATGAGCGGAAGCAAAGTAAGGGTCCAACGGAATGAAGGTCGCACCGTCGAGGCATTGCACATGGCAGCGACAGGCGCGCCTGTCAACGTGCGTGCAAACAAATTCTCGGCCATAATATTCGTCGCTAGCCGAGCGCCCATGAGTCCAGATACAGAGATCAAGGGCAAGATAAGCAGAACAGGCACTCACCCGTATCGGGATACAGGTCAAAAATGACCACCTCCTTGCCCGTGGCGCCGGGAACGTAATACCAACACGGGTCGCTGACGCACGAGCCTTCGATATAGCCTGGGGTGCTGCGTTCGAGTGATCAGCCGGCGGACCCTCGGACAAGTGAGGGACGTACTCGTTGACGACCCCGACAAAATTTTCAAAGAGGACGTTTTCAATGTGGGTTTCGTTGACGCTGGAGGCGTTGGGGCGAGGGCCGACCTGATGGCATACGGTAAATACGAATATGGAGTTCGCCAAGTAATGCCATGCGTCCACGCATCACGGACTTACACCTTGATCCCAATAGCTGTTGCCGGGTGTTAGCCGGTAGAAAAAAGTTGTGATGGGACGCACTTTTGAGTGACGTAGATGGGGAACATGACATCGATGAACATGATGTTGCGCCATGTCGCACTGTGGGCGCGCAAAGACGGGGAGGACAGTGCCGACACCTGGTTATTTACGATCGGTAGACGTAAGGAGAGAAGCGTACTTTATCGCAGCACCGTTGCCACCGGTCCAGCTCTTGAACCGGGCAGCATACAGCGTACGGTTCTAGAGAGATGTTAACAAGGAGTCCAAGTGCGTGTATGTATGGAGAATATTCACCATGATCGTGTTTTCGAATCTGGAAGCCAGTCATCAGGGGAAGAGAAAGAAAGGAGTGAGTAACGGACTCACAGGATGTTCTCCACTGACGAGACTTGTCCGCCCTTGCCAAGAGAACCGATAGACAACCCATGAGAGCCTTCACAGTAGCTGTTACTGTCAACGCGAGGAATCAGTGAACCACGACTTGGGCAAACGGAGTCGGGACAAACCGCCATGTAATGTTTTTTGCACCATTCACGACTGTCAAACAATCATCGCCATTCACGACGTGGTTATACTCGAAGAGCAGATTCGTCCCGCCTGCTGAGAATCCGTCCCTGCACATCGGTGAACTTTGGACCTCATCTATCCGTCATGGTCTCTGAACAAACGTACGTGTTGAAAGGGAACGACTAGACGACTCTCAGCGCACAATCCCGTCTAGGATAGATCCGAGTACTCACAGCGTTATCAGACCTAGCCAAGATCGTGTTGTTGTAAACGTGCAGATTGTTAGACCCTGTCGTAAGGAAATTCCACGCGATCGGCTACCAAGACCATCATGATCATTTCGATCAAACGTTCACGTCCAGGCACACTGGCGATGCACACCAACCTTGTAAATCTTGATGTCCCTGATGACACCTGTATCAATGTTGCCAAAGAGCCAACCATAGGGGCGGTTGTCTTGTTGCACGATGTCCCACCACTACAACGTGATCCGGTTAGTTTTTTTCTCGTCCGCGGATGCATGTAAACACGTGAACTCGCCTGTTGACCGTAGCCGTTGATCCAGCCCCAGTTGGGATCGGTGGTACCGCGGAGAGTGACGTTACTTCCACCTGTAAACGCGATCCTAATCGTCCATGAGAAAAGAACAAAGAACCATAACACTCATGGACATACCAAGCCCCTGAGTAATTCTGTGTACACGCGACCCATCAGTACCCATCGAGAACGCGCGTAATAGAAATTAAAAGCGAAGCAAAAGGACACTTGCGGTTGCTGCAACGTAATTCTGCACTGTTTGGATGCTTGTCGGGTAAGACAAGTTCCCTTCGATGGCGACTTCCACGTTGGTCAGGTTTGGGAAGGTGATAGGAGACCAGATGTTGTACGTCGTGTTCGCTTGGAACACGATGGACGCGTCGGACGTGTATTCCGATACGGCAGCCATGAGTGCCGGGGTGTCATCCACGTTGTCGGTGTGTGGGACGACGAACGTCGACCATGCATTGGTCAGTCCGGCACAACATGCAAGTGAGATTACCGTAGTACGCAACATGGCGTGGGCTTATGCGGGCGCTATCGAGGGGACGACAGATGCGACGGGTCGCGCCAGTACTTATACAGGTATGCCGTGCGAGCCGTGCGAGCCAGGGAGGCAATGGAACGAATACCTGGTCCAGGAATGTGCCTCCCTGAAGGACATGTGATGTCGTACAGGAGTTACCGACATGACACTGTGAGAGAGATGGAAGATGTTCTTCAAGTTGTGGAGAAATATACCGTCGGCGGGGAACTCTCTAATGATGGGTTCGCGCTAGGTATGACATTTGCCTCTAGTGATCTGCCCCATCGGTCACTACCATAGACGTGCGTTCAAGTTGCACGTACTACGACGGGTTGGCAATCACTGGCCCGGGCATGATGATGGGACGAGAGAAAACGCCGAATGGTAAAAGCTCTTCCTCGGACCGTTTGAGTTCCCCGGAGCCGCAATGTGCAGAAGGACACTCTGACCACGAGAACGTGTTTGAGACAGCTGAGCAGTTGATAGCGATGACCAGCTTGTTGTAAGACAGCGGAATCCGGACCGTTCACGAATTACGGCCCGGGGAAAGCCGGGTGAACTCGAGCCGCGACAAATACTAACTCGAAGGAGCGAAGCGCCAGAACCGTACTCGGCCCGTCGGTCTCGAATCTGCGAGTGCATTCAGTTGTGGAGCTCTGTGCCCTTGTGCGCCGTGTTACGCCCATCTGAGACGCCGCGGTCACCGGCACGTTCCATACGATGGAACATCTAATTTACCGGGTGTCATTTCGAGAATGCGGGGTCTCTCCGCTCCCCCAAGTGATGATTCCCAGCAATGCAAAGACTAAGGGCCACGTAAAAGGTATGATCATTATATGAACGTCGCAGAGGAAAGCTGCACGATACCAAGATGCATCATAGCGAAATGCTGAGACTCATAAAAGCTACAAGAACGAGGAAGCAAGGAAAATACTCGATGGATATACAGGTTAAAAGCTGTCAAGTGCCGCAGGTGACCATTTATTCGACCCACTCTGGTTGAACCTTAAGTTTGGCCTTGGGCCAGTATTTACCCCCTTGTAATCCGTCCGCTTCCATTCGAATCTTGACCGTTCGGTGGAGCTTGATCGTGACGTTTTCCTTGCGCTGCCTGGGGATGTGTCTCCCCTTGCCCATATTGACACTGCAAAGGACATTAACGAATCACTCATGCAACAGAGGCTGAACCTACACAAAGTCGTCACTCCACTGATCGTCTTCGTCTCTCTGATAATGCAACTTTTGCGGAATGGTTTCAAGGATCCACCAGTACGGCGCGATCACCAATTGGTCATGCAACGGGCTAAGAGCATCTGCCAGATCCTCTTCTTCCTCGCTGGTGAACGTACCGCCGTCGCTGTAGGCTACAATGCTCGACTCCCTGACGACCTGTGGTGCTGGGACGGAGTACGCTTTACCCGAGTCTGGGGAGCCAGGCGGTGAAGGAGCCGGGGGCGTTTGAAAGATCGTCAGGGGACGCTGGAGGACATACGGGTATACGGAAGCGGGATCCATGCCAATATCCTTGAAAAGGGAACTGTGGAACATGATGCCTGTGTTGACGCGGAAGCACTCTCTGATCATCCACCGTAATGAAATGCGCGCCAGGCTATTACGTGTACCGTTCTTGACGGATCCACCCCCAACGTCTGTTTGAGGTTTGAGTACGTCACGCTCGGTCTAGACTGAAGGACATACCACAATGGACACCAGCGAACCACACCTCCTCGGCATCGGTCTTATCGAATGTTTGAGAGTATCGTTCCTCGAGTTCTGGCAAAGTTTCCTCGCGACAATGGTGACTTGACTGCTGGCCATTGATATGCTTCTTAATAACATCTGGCAAAGGAGGTACCGAAATCTTCTTGATGCTGCGAGGCATCTGATGGCGCTTGACGCCACGGCTGCGATCCTCTTCCGTTGACCTGTTGAAGTAGTTCGCCTTAAATCGGCTATATAGCGTTATTCATATTGCTGGAAGAATGAAAAAAGTTGCGACATACACTCTATGCTCGTCCAACGACAGTGCATGTCTGAAGACTCGGATGTTATCATCGGCTTTCGTGAACGGCAATCTGCGAGGAATTATGCCGACGGAATCGACAGTATCCCTAACACGTTCCAAAGATAAGCCGTCCGCGGAGTGTACTGTCTTCTAGCCTAGAACTCACCAAACACCGACAAAGTCAATGCTGACGTTGATAGAAAACGCCTTTTTGAAAGCGTTACTTTGTTCCCAGCCCTGGTCATCATCCTTGGTGTACATCTTATATGCAAAAGGGACCTGCTGATGATTGCATCGAGGCAGTAGACCGACTTTGTGAACCCTGCATGATTGAAACCGTTTAACATCGTAAAGTGACAGTGGCATTACACCCGGACTTACATCCCAGCCAGCGCACGGGCTGTGTAAGCACCTCTCGAGAACCCAAAGATACAGATCTTGTCACCCGCATCATCTATACAAAACGAGCTTAGCTGCCAAGATCGAATCCAAGGAAATTCCACATACAGTTCTGCATCAGGAACTCATAACCGCCTAGAATTGTTTTTGGACGTGAACCCTGGGAAATCCGAGGAAGATGGTGTCACCTTACCCATCACATGAGCATTGAGAGAGCTCCCGACCATCATATCGATGGTCTTCATCACTTTAGTCCAACCTGGGGTGGCTATTTGAGGAATTGTGTAGGTACCAATCCCAGCCTGCAGAATAAGCACCCTGTTAAAGCCACTCTAAACGCCATGCAATGAGCAACTGACCTGGTAATAAACCATTTGCAGACTCGGGTCATCCTTCTTCAGCATGGAGAAGAGTTGGACAATGTTCGAGTTCTGAAGACAATGTATCATGAGGCAGGTGAACTAGTGGATAGCAAGAAGAACCTACATCCGCATCGAACTGGTCGCCTGTACCATCGAAACAGAGGACTAGCGTGCGATGTGTGTGAGCTGGAGGTACTATCTCATCTGTGGCGTACGCAGACTGAAGCGCCGACGTCAAGACCTGACCATCAGGCAGGACGGTCAATGGGGGGACCAACGGTTTGTCGCTGGACGGTAAGGAAGGAAGCTGGGGAGCACAATCTGCCATGGCACAAGTAAACGCGGGGGAAGGTGTCAGCTGGACTCCTCGCCTTTTAATTAGAACGGCAGGCGTCACCCTGATCGCTGAACCCGAATAGCGGATGTAATTAGAATTGGCTTGCGCCCTTTCCCACTGGCACTATGCCGTAAGTTAGTGCTGTCGCTTGGCAGGCATCCGAGAAACGACCGGGTTGATGCATGATGACCGATCTTGTCGGCCAAAAGAAATGGCTAGAAATAAAGAAAACTACACTCTAGCCACAAAGTTAACTTGATTGAAGACCCGCCTACCAGTGAGTTCAAGAAGTTGACGTGTGACTGCCAGAACCAAGAATCCTACGACGCTGCCAAGGGCCGGGATATAAATGTAGCCGATCCGGTACGCCGGACAACAACGTTCTCCGAAGCGAAATATGACATGGTGCCAGTGCTCGCATCATATCTGTGATGGCCTTTGGAGACATTTACGGAGTTATAGCTGCTCTGCCTCAAAGAATATTTCATTCGCTGCATGTCCGAGCTACAGCACTCGACTCAGCCTGCCAGTATCACTGATCGGATGGTATAGCCAACGTGACTTGAAAGGCTCTCAAGCATTTCCGCGGCGAATGAAAGGGAGGTACATAATAATAAAAGCAAGCGCCGGAGACTAGTCCTTAAATCGCCTGGTTTAATGAACCAAAAATATGGCAATTGTCGAATATGAATAGATGAACCAGCTAGCGCCTTCGATATTTCTACGTTCCTCTCAACTCAGATGACCGTAGGCCCAACAAAAACAGCGACCTTCCCAAGGTTCGAATAGCGTGTTGCGGCTGTAGTGGAAGTCCTTTCCAGCGATCATAACATAATTGGGCCCCTCAAGGACAGTGCAGTTACCAACTCATCACATGAAGGAGCGAATCGCCACGATAGCCAACATTTGGATACATGATTGCCCAATAATAGGTCTGAAACGTAAATACCAGTTGCAATACCATCACGGTGCGTCGATAACACAACAAACTTTCTTGCAAAACGGCGTTTCGAGCACGTCTGATCGGATATCAGTTCGACTAGGTTCTTTGAGAATCAAATGGACATACACGTCATCCTCGCATAAACAGCAAGGAAAATGGGGTCCGTCGAGTGGGACGGGTTTGGCGATGGTCATGCTTGTCATTTCCAATTGCAGTCTCAGCATGCACCGACACCGTTGGGCCGAGATAGAGTGAACCCGCAAGATCAAAGATGCTTACATACCTACGCCCAGCTTTACCTCTTCATTGCCGAAGGTCTCGATGCAATATTTCCTTGGGTTCAGTACCTTGTTGTCACCCACGAGATTAACTTATGTCAGGTGAAAGGCTTATCAAGTACTTTGAGAGCTTACTGGGGAGCTCCAGGCAGCATATAGACAAGGGGGGGTGCAAAGGTTGGCTGGGTCACGATGTAACCGATAGGGCTTGGTTATCGTTCTCCGGCTGCACATAATTCCCGGCCGGGGGCCGAACGACGGCCAAACCTCTGCACTGAATGGCATCTAAGATCGCGTGAACATTACCATCATGGGGAGTTCAAAGTCACAAGCGGTACTCTTCCCAACGAATTTATTGGGCATAACGAGCGTATAGGAAGCGCAAGGGTCAACTTGAAGGGCTGTGATGATTGATATTGAAGTGGCGTCAACAAAGTTCCAACTCGATGTGCCTGTGGTCCAAGCAGCCATCCGCCGCCGCAGAATGATTGGGAAGTCTGTAGAGCGTTTATGACTCGGAGATTGGCACACGAAGATCCGAGTTAAAGTTACTCACCCGAGGGTGTCTTCCCTTGGTGGTCACTATACGGCAACTTGGCGATAAGCACGCAACGGTCATGCTAGTGCAGACAACTCAGATCTTAGAAATACGACCGTTTGTACGGCTACGCCACCGAACTCGGATGTCCGTCAAGTCAACCGTCAAGTAGTGGTTGGGTTTCGGGCCGTGGATATCGAGCAACGAGACGCTTTATGACAAGTTTCAAGTTGAATCTGAAGATGCTGTGTCTGCTACCAGTTCGCGGGCTCTGCCGAGTTGCTGACGACGGCCTGAGCGACTACCAAATAGGACGCTGGCACCTTACCAATCCATCCTGGACCCGTCAATCTACCTGTATGGCTGGAAATTTGGAAGCAGATTCTTCAGCGCAGAGAGAACGCAAGAAGCCAGGGCGAGTGCCCACCTCTTGTGCGGAATGCCGACGGTATGCATACCTTGTCGTTAACGAGGGGCTTTGCGTTCTCACCTTTTTCTACTGTAACATAACAGCCTCAAGCTTCGTTGCGATCGCAAGGTGTGTTTCTTTATAACAATAGTAATACGGCCTTTGGTTCATTCATTCATCGAAGGTTCCTTGCGAGAATTGTTCTAAACGCGGATGTGGGAGCATTTGTCCTGCCGGTGAGGCAGATTATTACAATTTTAGCTCGCAGCGGGACTCAATTGTTCTTGGAAGGATCTTTGACCACGGGGAGAGGCAATCGGTACGCGTCCTTAATCTTGCATAGCCGAATGATACAGAATACAGCTGTTAGCCTCATCCTCACAAATACTACAGAACTACACAACAAGATCGATGTGATGTCTGCACGCATTCGTGAACTTGAGGAGGCCCTTCGACATGCGCGCGCCCATAAGCCTGACGAACCACCTGCTTCTCAAAGTAGCCCCGAGAAATCCTCGTCCGGTCCGATTGGCGTCGGTGCACCTTCGGGACCCGAGGCCGAGTCTTTCATCGATGCTTTCGGTACTTTCAACTAGTATCTCAGGATACTATATGATGACGCATTCATCAGGGACCCTCACTATTGGCACTCGCGGAGAAACTAACTTCATGAGTAGTACTGCCAGAGCCGAAGTATACACTACAATTTATTGCAAGTTTTCCAATTCTAATTGCGTCTCCTGCACGCTTCCAGTATCTGCTCGGGGTAATTATCGTTCTCCTATCTTCGAGCAGTGGCTAATGCGCCCGCGCCCGCGCTTCAGCGTCCCCTGAAAAGAACGCCAACCTGGGCGACACTGATCCAGAAGTCACGTTTGCCAGCACGTGTAATTAACGCTTCGATACTCGACCACGACATTTGTCCGGTTGACAACGAGTTGAGGGCACTCGTAATGGGCCACCTCCCCCCGTTGTCTGAGGCCCTCCGGTTGTGTGAGATATACCTGGATTGGGGGAAAACATTGTGCGTATCCATGTTCTCCTATGAGCAGGAGTTGATATACCCACCTAGATGGTATCCGCTCTCCTATCACGAATTGGTTGACGAGATAGTTGGCAGTGTCTACCGCGCAGAGTGAGCAGGCTAATCTCATGACGACGAAGGAGCTTATCCATTTTCATAGCTCTTACGAGTCCATACCAGGTCCTCATGCCCTAGCGCTTGTCTTTAGTATTTTTGCTTTGGCGTCACTGTTTGACTTCAGCCGGCCCGCTTATTGTATCGAAGCTTACGAGTATTATATATTATCCCGTGTAGCGATGGAGTTTAGTTCACCCTGCGCAACCACCACATTACAGACTGTCCTTGCAATGGTGCGTTGATTTATGTGCATATTTCATCGACCGTGACACAATCGAGACAGGAAAACACCCTCCAATGGCTCGACTTAAGTGACCTAGAGATGGATCCCAGTCGGACATATATTTTTGCAGGTATAGCAGTCAAGATTGCATATCGAGTGAGTGCCTTTTGGTCCGTTTTAAGCCCATGCTCACGACTACGTAGATGGGACTTCGTATGTTTCTTTGCAGTCTGTCCTAGTCTCATTGTTTTCAACATACGGAAAGATCTTCATAGTGGACGCTTTCAGCTGGAGAGAACTGTTGTCCAGAAGCGAAGCACCCTCTTTTGGCAAATGTTTTTCATGGACACATTACTCGTGAGCGTGCAATCCCTTACCCGTGCCTGTCCAATCCTTATACACGACTAGAGCTTTTCTGCTGGGCGACCTCCAAACGTCTCGTTGGATTGGATAGATGCGCCCTACCCCGACGACGATTTCCCGGTGAAGAATGACAAGGGAGAGTTGGAAATGAGTTGTAAGGATCAGTTGGCTGATGAAAGTAGGCATGTTTTAACTGATCGAGACAGGGCATTCTTGGTCCTGGAGATTCTCGAAGCTATTGCATGAAGTATTGGTCGCGGCATTTGGTGCCAAAATCCCCGCATATAAGGCGATTTTAGAACTCGATCGAAGAATTCGCGATTTTCCGATTCCATCGCATCTGCAGCTTCATTGTGTAACCGACACACGAGGCGGACCTCAATTCGTCTTGCAGCGGCTCCTCGTTCTCACGATGAAGGAATCTGGTAAGTACCTAGTGTCGTACCTATCTACTAGGTCTCATGCTCATCTCTTTCTGCAGTGCTTCTCAATATTCATAGACGTTATTTTTCGCAAGCATTACAAGACTCTCCTGCCGACCTTTTGAAACACAAATATGGACCTTCTGTCATGGCCATGTATCGCTCTGCGTGGCGACTGATTGTTAGTCACTCTACTGCCGTGGAATACGTTCCAGACGTTGCAGCGAGGATCCCAATCCTCTGGTCTCAAGCATTTTCAGCCGCTGTGCGTTGTTCAAAATTCGTAATTTGTAACCTCTGATTTGTGCTTCTCGTAGATTGTTATGTGCATGATTGTAACTCGAGCACCCAGTTCGAACATGGCCGCGTCTTCTTTGCATGAGATTGATGTGGTGTACGAAGTGTTCAAGAAGGCAGCGCCAACTACCAGAATTGCCGCAACCATTTTAGTATGTTTTCTCGATCCTCGCCATAGATATTGGAAGTTGACGCATCGTATAGGAGCATCTTGAAAAGGTATGGCGCAAGAGCCATGAGAATATCTATCATCCCCGTTCAGAGTGTATCCTGTCCCGAGCGGAGCTTGATAGGGTCGGAGGCGGCTCGACAAGCCTCATTTCGAAGGACACCAGCAATGCATCCTCCCCTGCAAGCATTCCCTCCGCAGCGTCTTCGCCTGACCCTACCACACCCTACTCGGGCTCAGGAAACCTCACAAATCCACGCGTTTCGTTGGATCTATGGTCCTCGACCCTCCATCCGAGGATCATGCAAGACATGCAGAGCTTCGACGGATACCAGGCGCCGTCCACTTCCACTGATGGACCCTCTTATGCCCCTCCTGAACGTTTCTCGCCATCATTGATAGACACGCAGTTGAGCCAGTTCTGTCTCGAGGCGGAAAAGGCACAACAACAAGCCTTGAATATGGCTCAGCCACAGCCGTTCCACGCTGTGGGGGAGATGCACGCACCGGATACCGCATTGGACCCGGCTTGGCAGAGTTTCATGGAGCAGCTTGGGTTCTGAACACGATTTCTTGCGGATTATAGCGTGCGTTTATGTTGTACTGCTGAGCCTAATTGCCTCGTCTCGATTGTACCATACTCGTAGTGTAGTACTATCAACGCTTCGGCGTTTCTGTGTCCGATGATACTAACTTATGCTCGCACTAAGCAGTGATAAGTTGAGAAAGGGGTTTGAGAATTTTTTGCAAGACGGCGACAGGGGTGGTGGCGTGACTGCACTCCGAGTGCTAGCTAGTGCCAATCATCCTCAGCCTCGAGGCTAACTCTCTCAGCATGACCGACAGCATAGTTTTGTAAGTAGACCCTCAGACCTCTACCCGCCAGCTACCACGACTACCACGCTTGCCTACTAGTATGTTGAATGTCAATGAACTACGCACTGATGCAACTTGCTTGGCAGATTTGAATATGATTTACCGCTTTGCATTCGGTACGATGATCATAGCGATCATGACGATCCCCGGCTACAACCCGGTGTCCTTATCGATTATCTGACGATCGACCCGTTACTGCATGAAGTTGGGCATACGGCGGGTGGCCGTGGCTGGTACTGCGCAGTCGTGCCAGGAGAAATCACTGAACGCAAAATTAACATTGCTGTAAGCCTTATTCTTCCGATCTTCTGCCGACGGCCAATGCTCGTTTGTCCAAGCAGCAAATACGACTGGAAAAGGGAACTAGGCGGCGGGCCACAGGATGGCAAGGGCGTTCGAAGCCCGAGGTCGTCGTGTGTCAACGAAATAACAAGAATAGCGGCAAACCCTTCCGTAAACTCCTGAGGCGGTGCTGACGTGAAATTTCTCGCTTAGTTGGCATCTTACCACGACAAAGTACACCACGGTGCTTTTTCGAGAACATCGCTCAGTTGGTTTTGGGCTTTAGCCACTTCACATACGACGGTCCAATGGATGAGGGTCTTTTCTCTGGCGCTGTATACAGGCCACGCATAATTGATCTCCGTATCGTCACTTTCCACGGTCATACTGGTCGAGGCGCCCCTTGACGAGTTCTCGAGCGTTCAATGGAAGACGGATCCGAAATTGGCCTTATATCTGCCCTGCTCTGCAACCTGTAGGCGCTTGGGTATTTAGTAAGCGACGACAGGTGAGATCTACCCATCAACTACGCCTAACCTGAAAAGGATGCCTCCTCCCCTCGATCTACCTCTCGCGACTGCGAAGTTCTCCCTCAATTCCGCAGGCGTAGCAGGTTTTTTTGGTGGTGAAGAAGCCATCTCGGCCATGGCTACTGTCCACCTCTACGAGGGGAGGCGATGGCTCGGGTGGTTTAACTCCCCAGGGAGTTACACTGTTGCGAAACGTTTTGGTAGGATGGCCAACTCACGTTTCTGGGACGGATTGTTTCCTGGCTCGAACGACTCTCCAGCGGTTTCGTTCGAGTTGGATGGCAAGCAAGGACCCGACTATACTGCAGCACTGTCTGGAACGGCAATGCACACAGGGCATTTGGCTCACCTAACAATGGAACGAATCAAGGAGTTGAAGCTGGAATTGATACCGGGGAGGACGACGCAACGTTGCAACATTGCCTACCTGGCCATGAAACACGTTGAATACGAACCACCTATCAGGCGCCTGCCCCTCGAAGGTGCCCTTTATGGGTTCATTCCAATTGTTGCCAGCGTCTTGACTTGCATCATGTGTGCGGTAGTCAAGGACTGGATCAGTTGTTCCATGATTCTATTTGGTATCATTTCTAGTGGGGGGGCTAGTGTCGTCATCGGCGAGGGAATACCATTCCTCAAATCCGTGGATAAGCCAGCCGAAGGTTCTCCCCCAGGACATGGTATATTGCTCGGGACGGACGAGGTAGTGGTGATCAAAGGGAAAGAACGAGATGTAAACGCCATCACAAAAGGACGTTTCGATCTCAGGGCGGGTCAAAAGCATGGAGACGAAGAAGGGGGCACCTCACAGCATTACCACGCTATCGGCGTATTCTCTCTCCTTCTCCTCCTCCAATTCCTCCTCCAACTTCTCATTATCCCTCAAGGAACGCTCTTCGGTCAGACCATGTTCCTCGTCTCTCTTGGCGTATCTTGGGGATACAACTCATACCTATCCTCATTGGAGAAGGAGAAGATACAGATGAGGTTGCTCTTCGAGAAACTTGGGGAACCACGGATGCTCGGATTCCGCGCTGGCACGCGGACGGCAATGGCAACCTTCGTCTGTTTGTTGCTGTTCCACGGGGCCCAAGTATCGCCCTACAAAGAGGACGAGGAGGAGACTGTCGCGAGGATTCTCAACTCGTGCATCCCAAATAACACGCGGGTATGGAAGCTGTGGAAGAACATGGTGATCAAGCAACTGTTGAATACTATCAACTGCAACACCAAGTCGCTCCCTTACTTGGTGGCAGACGAAGAGAATCAGGAATTGGAGGACGGGGACGTAAGATTGGAACTCTCCGATTCGGATGGGAAACTCTTGAATCAGTTGCTTAAAGATGCATGTGATGCATTTAAAGGGTATTTCGAGTACCGTGAGATGCTACCGAAGGACTCTACTGCTCCGTCGGATTAGACCACTTTACTATCATGTTCACGACAGCGCTACGAGATTGTACTTTATTTCTGTATTATAGATCTGTCGGAAGCGAGTCAATCGGTTTTCTGTGGATCAGATTGTGATTTGTCACTGGCATTCCAGATGATGGGATGAAGGTACCGGAAAAACTCAAAAATGCCCCGGAACTCGTATCATATCATTGTTCATCGTCGCGGATAAGAACCATGAGACGAAGCTAATGGAAGCAAGTGGACATACATGTAGTATCGTACGAGCGTAGATCAAATTTGTAATATAGGCTGTTGTACAGATAACAGTATCTCGGACCACGACGAAGTAAATCCAGCCCGAAGTAGCTAAAAGGCTACGCTGTAAACCGTGTTGACAGTCGCCGGCAAGAACCAATGATTGATAAGAGCATGAACAGGATCTAGAAGCCACGTGAGTAGGGTGATGAAGTTATGAAAGGTGACCGGGTTACTGACCGTCGTCCTCACCTATGAAACCCTCCTCCTCAGATTCCGAGTCTTCCCAACCGTCCACAAACCCGTCCTCCATATCATCATCGCCTATGATCGGAAACACCCCGACACCAGGTACATTATCGCCCACCATAGCGTGGTCATGCACATGCTGACCTGCGCCCAACGCGTCGTTCGTACGTGACGGCTTGTAGGTAAAATAAATTGCATCGTGGGTGATCTGCAGACAGGAGATGGAAGAGAGAAAGCGCTCATTGTCAAACTTGGACAATCGGCAGACGGACACGCCCGGTTCCGGGGGTCGGTCGGCGACTAGGCGCTGGAAATCAAAGTCGGGGGAGATGATATATATACCCTTGCGCTAGAACAGAATATAGGTCAGGAGCACAAGGATTAATCTGCACGCATACCGTAGCAAGGGCGAACCTTCCGCTTTGGCCGTCCACCCCCAAGTAGTGTGAGATATCAGCATCGCCTGAAAATGGAGCAAAATTAAGCGTAAAGGCGATGTCCCTGTGGTGGGCGGGATTAGAGGCGGCAAAAAGGCGCTGGAAATCAGGGAGGATGACTAGTCTACCACTTGAGGTAAGGACTGCAAGACCATTTCCAGATGCTGATACATGGCCTTAGAGAAAGTATCTCAGCGATCCAAGACTTCGCAGATCAAAAGCAAAGGGCGTACATGCCATGAAATCCCCACCGTGTAAAGAACTAGGAGACTGATGGTTATGCAGAAGCAGCTGAGGACGGACGATGGACGATTTTAGCCCACTAACTTGTGGTAGTACATCCCATGCTGCACTGGATAGCTCCACAGGAGAGAGCTGGTATAGCAACGCCCCACCTTCCCTCGCAAAGATACGCATTCCACTCCCGCCGCAGATAAACACATACGAGTCGTTGACTTCAACGTAATTGATGGTGCCTAACTGGACGCCGTGGTGCGGTCGCTGAATATCTCGAATGACCGAAATCATTTGTGATCTCGGGATATCCCAGAGGTACACATTGTTCTTTGCTGCGGCTAGCAGGGTTGGGTACGAAAAACGGAACGCGCGAGTGTTCTCGGGCATGCGAAGGAGTGCCCAGGCTTTGAAATGACCTCGATGACTCTCATCCGAACGAAACTTTTCCGCTGCTTGAGCAGATACTTTGAGCATTTGGCTATCTGGAGGTGATGTCTCTGGATGCTGATCACAGTTTGGGTGAATGGTCAGTCGCCAGACTTCCTTGCAGTTGTCCAGCCGATTGAAAACGAGATAACCTCGGTCGTATTCGCAATGTGCATAGCGGACAGCATGATTCTGAAGATGAATTGCGTAAGGCATCTAGGAACAGAATGGGGGATACTGGTCCTGACCGAGGGAAGTGCCCACAAGACGCGATTATGTTTGATGTCGCATACGGTAAGACCACCTGTTTGAGAGGTCGCAATAACAAAACCCAGTTCATAATCGACTTTGATGCGATGCACGACGGGGCCCGCCTCTGACAATTCACGGACAGTAGATGGTGCTTTGCCGCACCAGCCCCTTTCGATCTCCAATTGTCTCCGGCCTGGAGGTGAGTCAATCAGCGATGCGGTTACCACCCGACGGCAAAAGCGAGCGGACAGTATGTCTTCCAGTCGATCGGAATGGAACTCGCATGAAGTTGGTCCTCGTCGATAAAACGGTGGGTAATTGCGGCATTTCTGTACACAGTGGATTCGTTGATGGCGATCAACGCATTCCAATCGTGCGATACCAGAGTTGCAGAATACAGAGAATGTATGGGAAGGTACGATATCGTATGCAATGCAATTTCTGCTGGTAATTTGTGCAACATGATGAACAAAGATCAAGGTCGAGACGTACAGATCACGTGATATTACTATCTGCTTAGGCCTGTCAATTTTTACGGTACAACGACAACCATGCACTACATCTCACCAACTGCGCTGAAAAATCTTAAAAAATATTCTTACAAGTCTGTGGACAAGTATGTTATAGTTTACTCAAATGGCTATCTACTCATTCACTGCTACGGTATTTCGCAGGTCCCTTGTTTCACGATACATCCTTGCACCCTACTGGAATTGGTTTATCACTCTTTGGCCGCGGACAGTTGCACCAAATACGGTATACTTTCAGTTTCAGTCCTTCCGCGTCGGCGGGTTGACATCGGTTGCAGATAACTCTTCTAGGGCTAGCCATTGTCGTGTTCAATCTTCTTACGCTTCTGATATATGATCCGTTGTATTACACCGACAAGGATGGTCCATTTGGCCCTCCCCAGTGGGTTTACTTTACGTGCGCCTTCTCGCATGTTGTTACCTGTTGATGTGCTCACAAAACACTTAGGTGGGCCCTCGGTCTCTTCATGTACCAGACGTTTGATTCTGTAGATGGGTAAGGTGCCGTGTCAGCCATGAGAATGTGGTTCCTTATATCCACGACTTGTCAGTAAACAAGCCCGCCGGACTGGTATGGCTAGCCCGCTTGGTGAATTGTTTGATCATGGTATGCATCAGTCCATCCAGTCTCGCCGCCACTCAATGCCAGTTGATAGGTTGCGATGCTCTCAACACTACGGTAATGCAATCTTTGAACCGCCTCCCATAATTTTCATCTTTTATTATAGCTAGAAGTTATTTTGGCATCCAGGGCTCTTAATCTAGGACGTTCTTGGTGGACTGTTGCGTCGCAGGCTGCCACCCTTGCCAACTTCTACTTGACCACATGGGAAGAATACCATACCGGAATACTGTATCTTGGACCATTTTCTGGGCCTGTGGAAGGTATTCTTATGATCGTGCTTATCTTCATCATTTCTGGTTTATTCGGTGAGTGTTTGTCCCTCGTCCAGTTGTCAGGACTCACGCCTCTGTAGGACCCTCATTTTGGGACCAACGTTTTCTCACCTTCACCCGGCTGGACAGTATATCCCGAGTTGTTGAAATTGCCCCTGATATTGGTCTCAACGAAGCTTTCATGGTATTTGCAGCCTTCGGCCTGGCTTTCAATATTGTTTCCAGGTATTATCACACTTATCCTTATCAGGTCCACCAAACATTACTGATGCTACCGCAAGCTACTGGAATGTATGGAAGGCGATGCGAAGCACTGGCAAATCCACCCTGAAACCCCTGATTTTCCTTATCCCATTCGTCGTATCGGCAATACTTCAAGTTGCATGGCTCCTTCACCCTTCCTTCCACAATTTCAGCATCTTATATTCACCGCTTTTCCTTCCATTCATGTGTGCTTGGGGTTTACAATTCGCCCATCACACCGGGCGGATGATATTGAGCCATGTTACAAATGCACCTTTTCCCTGGTGGAGCTCTATGTGGATATGGAATTCTATCGGTGTCTTCGATGCCCATCTACCTAACCTGCTTCACCGGTATGTTGTACCTGACATCGGAGTTACGTGATGTCACATCTTTCTAGATCGTCTGTCATCCAATCGACACCGAAACACACCACGATGTTTGTTTACCTGACCCTTGCAGTCTCGTTCCTCATATATGCCAGGTTCTGCGTCCTCGTGATCCGGGATATCACGGAGTACCTTGGCATTGGGTGCTTCACAGTGCGTAAGAAGGATGCTGAGGGAATGTGGCACAGTACTCACGGTAACCAGCAAGTTGGGATTTCAAAACGCTTGTAAACGCCGTATGGCACATACGTTCCATGTCATGACTTCTCTCACGACGGTAGTATACCTCATCAAATTATACCATCCCTTTTGGTGTCCCTATGAAACGATGCGATCAGCGTTGGACGCGTATGTGGGTAACTCAACATCGGTCGGTCGGAAAGGATTTCTCCAATTATTTTTCCCATTATTCCTTGTGAGCAATTCACTTCATACCCTAGACAGGCCAAGCCCATCGACATCTGGAAACCAAGATCCTCATCCGATGGCTTCCTATAAGAGCCGAGTATAACGAACAGTTAAACATCTATGCCTCACTCCCATGGGTTCTCTCCTGCCGGATGTACCAGTGAACCTTTTCTTCATTACATATGGTATCGTGGGCGTGGTCGTCGCCTTTCTCGTTATTGCGAGACCTTTGCGAGGTTCCAATGTAAGTGAAGGCATCAGCCCTACTTGTTTAATGACAACTCGTTTCACTAGCTCAATGCAATTCCGACCTTCGGATCAAGTAGCTGGATTGGCTCCATGTGGGCTGGTCTTACGTTCATGATCAACGCTCCAGACGTTATTCAGAAAGGATACAATAAGGCAAGCTCCCAACTCTCCGCACGTTAAAGTGTGTTGAAAATCATGGTACATGCTCCAGTACAATCCCACGCCGTTCAAGGTTGCGGATCGGTACCAGTGGCTGGTCATATTAAGTGATCGAAAGCATCTAGATGAACTTCAGAAGGCGCCCGATGACGAGCTTTCTTCCTTGGAAGGCTTACACGATGCAAGTAGCCATCTTTGCCTTCGAGAACCGTCCCTTATTCGCATCACCGGCAGCGAATCAGCATCAGAGATACAATTGCACATGAAATGAATGACGTTCCATACCATATACAGATCATTCGTTCCCAGCTCGTGCGAAACATAAGCGTGCTATATTCTGACATCAGGGATGAGATTGTAACAGCCTTCGACGAGATTCTGGATCTTAGAGGAAATGGTAAGTAATCTACTCGCGAGAGTTCATGGAGATTGATCTCGAGAACATCCAGAGTGGAAAAATGTACCAGCATTATGTGCTATGCAAAAGATTGTCTGTCGAGCAAGCAACAGAGTATTCGTCGGCCTTCCTTTGTGTATGCTCTCTCCCTCCCCCTCCCAATGTCCCGTTCCCTAATAAATAAGTTTAGGCCGTGATCCAGACTGGATTGATCTCAACATCCAATTTACTATTGACGCCGTCACGACAGGGCTTGCGATCTCCCTTTTGCCTGAATGTTTAAAACCGTAGTGCCTCTCTTACAAGTTATTTATCGACTAATCATTCACCCATGTCTAGTTTAGCTGCCTGGTTCTCCACAGTCGCCGCACGAGGGGCCGCGCGCAGTCTGAAGCATCTCGATTCAGTAATCGAGGAACGACTAAAATACCTGAATGAGTATGGGAAAGAATGGGCCGAGAGACCTGTCTGTTTCTTTTTACCAAGTGTGAGGTTACTCAATACTATCCTTATCATTAGAACGATCTATTGTCATGGTTGATGGAAGAAGCAGATGGTCCTCAGTTGACGGCGAAATCCTTGGCAATTCGTGTACTGGCCATCAACTTTGCTGCCATTCATGTGAGTGAATCGGTGCCTGTTCATGTCTGGCCTAACAAAAAGGCGTGGTAGACATCTGCCAATGTAGGTCCAATTTGATTCAACCTAGCACTTCGTGTTATATGCATTATAGAGCTTTACGTTTGCACTCTTTTACCTCGCGGCGAATTCCCAGTATATGCAACCACTTCGCGAAGAAGTAGAAATCATCGTGGAGCGGGAGGGATGGTCGAAGGTCGCAGTTGGTAAGATGCATAAAGTTGACAGCTTCCTCAGGGAATGTCTACGTCTCGAAGGAATGAATCCTCGTTAGTTTCATATACATTCGTCAATCGGTCGGGAAACTTGATCACTTCTCTCATTAGTGGGCCTTATACGAAAGGCCCTCAAGGACTTCACATTCTCGGACGGGACTTTCATACCAAAAGGAACTCTGGTCGCTGCCGCCGCCCTACCCCTCCAGCTTGACAACAGGATTTACAACGACGCCAAGGTGTTCGACCCCTTCCGGTTTGCTGAAATGCGGGGAGAGGACGGACTTGAAGGTGCCAAATATCAGACCGTCTCCACTGGGCTTGATTACCTACCCTTCGGACACGGGAGACATGCATGGTATGGGAGTGTTTCTCTGTTCATCTTTGGACACATGATTAAATATCTGATTATCTGATAGCCCCGGACGTTTTTTTGCCGCCATCGAACTGAAAACTATGTTGGCGCATATGGTCATAACATACGACATCAAATTGGAAGGCAAGGCGACGCTCCCACGTAATTTGCACTTCGGTACCATGATCTCAGCCAATCCCTTCGCCAAAGTCATGTTCAGGAAGAGATTGAGCAAGGACTAAATACCAGTGCTCCCAATCTGGAACTAGGGGGGAGGCAACTGGAATTCGTCTCGTGTGGGTAGTAATTGCAAACGCAGCCTTTCTGTAGCATTTATCGCTCAGTCAATATTCAATGAAACACTTCATTTTACCTGTTGCGGCGCTCAAGTCTTGCATGACTCGGAATTATTCCTTTTTCTTCATTCATTCTTTTTTTTCACCGCAATATCGTAGACCTGTACTAGACCCGTGACGACGTACAACAGCACTGACGTGTATTCTCGTGGTCTGGGCCCGGAGGATGCCGAAGGTGCGACACAGACGTCCAAGACTAACCAACACGAATCACTCCGAGCCTGAGCCCACCGTGATATGGAGACATGGCCTACCCTGACTCAGTCTTGTAATCTTCTGAGTGTGGGGTCAGTCACCGTCAGTCACCGGCCCAAGTACTACCAGCCCCGGATAGTAGAGCCTTGTCCACGTCGCACTGGCACCCCAACAAAACAGAAATTGAAAGGGACAGATTTACAGTATGATAAGGATTTTGGGGCCATTGGTAAGTTGTGAAAAAAAAAATTATAGAGGATTATAGCTAGCTATTATCATGATCCTGACTTTTCCCAGATTCGGAATTAGGCGGAAAGTAGTGTCTGCTATTACTGTTCTCCGACGGAGGTCGTGAGATGCGGTTGGAACGCTGCTGAACCGGTATGATCCATCTTCTTCTGCGGGAACATGTCGGAACAGAGGATGCTTCCTCTGTCGTTATAACAATAGCTCGTAAGTAACGATGAACATGTTCAAGTACTTGTGATGGTTTTCCAGCTGCCTGCAGTGCTCTCAGAAAACTTTCTAAATATTGCTTACGGCGTCATAGGCGCCGTTGCAACTATTTGCATTGTCGCAGAGCTATCACGAAGTCACGACGTGAGTATGATCCACAGTAGCAGCATCACCATTCCGAATTTTGATTCATTTGCTACTAGCTCGATTCGATTCCAACGGTGGGATCTAGTAGCTGGCTCGGTTCATGGTGGGCCGGTTTAACGTTCATGATAAATGCTCCGGACGTCATACGAAAAGGATATGCAAAGGCAAGTTTACTAATTCGCTGACTTTGACGTACATTTAGAATCACTATGATGTAGTACCAACCTGCACCATTCAAGGTTGCGGATCAATACCACTGGTTGGTCGTAGTAAGCGACCGCAAGCACCTGGACGAACTACGGAGAGCATCTGACGACGAGCTTTCTGCCTTGGAAGGCATGGACGAAGTAAGTAATCGTCTCGATGTAGAAAATTCGCACTGGATGTCGTGGGCAGCGACTTAGCACTAAGCATACGCTTGGACACGATGTCCATGAAACCCCATATCACACCGAGGTTGTTCGCTCGCAGCTCACTCGAAATATCGGGAAATTATACTCCGAGATGAAGGACGAGATTATCACAGCCTTTGAGGAGGTTCTGGATCTCAGAGGCAATGGTGAGGACTCTAGCTTCCGCGGAGGTCATCGATCATCATTGATGACCGGAACACCCAGAATGGAAGAGTATACCGGTATTGCGTGCCACGCAAAATATCGTCTGTAGGGCTAGCAACAGAGCATTTGTTGGCCTTCCTTTGTGTATTTCGCCTCCCGTACACCTTCTTTGCATGGTTTTTTTAATTTATTGCTGTAGGTCGTAATCCAGACTGGGTTGATCTCAACATCCAGTTCACAATTGATATCGCCACAGAGGGAATTGCGATCGCTTTTTTCCCGAGGTTTCTCAGACCGTAAGGAGTCTTTGTTGCCTCACAAAGAATTCTGGATTGATCTTACATTCATCCTCAGTCTAATTGCCCGCTTTTTTTCTACGGCCAAGGATCGAGGTATCGAACGGGGTGTAAAGCATCTTGGTTCAATAATTGAGGAACGGCTGAAATATGCCCACGAATACGGAAATAATTGGGACAAGCCTGTTCGTTTCACTACTTTCTCGATTTGGGGGCGTTCATCACGATCTCCATCGACAGAATGACCTTCTATCATGGTTAATAGAGGAAGCACGAGATCTACAGCTGACGGCGAGATCGTTGGTAACTCGTGTACTGATTGTCAACTTCGCTGCCGTGCATGTGAGTGACTCATTACACAGTGGTGCCTGACACTGATATCATGTGCCAGTCATCTTCCAATGTAAGTCGGACTCGGAGTCGATATGGTAGCGTTGATTGAAACCAGCAACTGTAGACCCTCGCACACACACTACTATACCTCGCAGCAAATCCCCAATATATGCAACCGCTTCGTGAGGAAATCGAACCTATTATTCAAGGGGAAGGATGGTCGAAGGCTGCAGTGAATAAGATGCGTAAAGTTGACAGCTTCCTTAGGGAATGTTTGCGTCTCGAAGGGGTGAACACGTGTGAGTGAATTACACTCTATGATAATCGAAAAATCCTGATCACTAGACTTATCAGTGGGCCTCATACGCAAGGCGGTAGATGACTTTACATTCTCAGATGGAACTTTCATACCGAAAGGAACGCTCGTCTCTACGTCCGCTGAATCTCTGCAGCATGACGAGAAATTTTACAAGGATGCGAATGCATTCCATCCATTTAGATTTGTTGACATGCACAAACTTGAAGAGGACGGAAGAGGTGCAAAGCATCACCTTGTCTCAACTGGGCTCGAATACCTGCCCTTCGGACATGGTAGGCGTGCATGGTATGCGATCATCTCTGTTTTCGTATTAGACGCGCTGTTGAACAGCTCGTTCTCTGATAGCCCTGGACGTTTCTTTGCTGCAAGCGAGCTGAAATCCATGCTTGCGCATACGGTCATGACATATGACGTCAAGTTGGAAGACAACGCAACGCACCCACCTGGTTTCCACTACGGCACGTTACTCACCGCCAATCCGCACGCAAAAGTCATGTTCAGAAAGAGGACTGGAAAAGAATAAGCGAATTCCCAGTCCCTTCCATCATAATACCTTAGACTTCCATCTTCCACCTTCTACCCTCGTCTTTATCGAGTCGTACTAGACTGTCTTGGCTCCATTGACTGTAATATTCATTCTCCTTTCGTGGTCAGCATCAACGTGAAACCAATTGTACGACGCCGTAAACCAGCACCAAGGCTGCGTGTTGAACCAAGTCACTCACTGAGCACAATTGTGAACAACAATAACCTATCGTTCAATCCATTGTTTCAGAATGGGGCTGCCCTCCATTCGGTCTCGCTTTTACGCCGTTCAAATCTCTCAATTACATTCCTGAAAGCCCCGACCGTCATATTTTACGGACAACAACAAGTAGAAAGTAGTATGCCACGATGATTGACGGCGGCGCCTCGTGGCATTTGACGGTTTGATCCTGGATTCCACGGTCGCGGTCAACCGGGATCTTCAAGTGGGAATCGGGACTTTCATGACCTGATCCTAGAAGTTGTGGACCGTGCGCGTGATCGCCTATAGTATCCCCGGACCGAACGTGAAGTTCAAGGTAGGCGCGGCGGAGCTTTAGGCTGGAGGAGAAAAAACTTCTCCCTCGTGCCCGTATAGAGATCTCGGACGTACTAAGTGGTGCAGAACCCCGAGTTGGCCGACAGACTCTAGTCGCCGTCACGTAGTTTCAGATACTTATTGGTTGATCATAATGGAAGAAGTAAAAAGTCCTCACCAGCGAGTTTCGTACGCAAGGCATTGAGGGACTCGGACTTCACATTCTCGGACGGAATGTTCATCTCCAAAGGAACGTTGATCACTGCCGCAGCCCAGCGTTGCAAAACGACGAGAAGAATGACGTGAACGCGCATGTGTTCGAGCCACCATTAGCGATTCGCTGAGATGCGTACTAAAAGGCGGCGATGATCCAAAACATCGACATTGCTCGAGTACTTGCCTTTTGGACATGATCAACATGCACGGTAGTATGTGGTCTTCTCTTCCTTATGCCGTGATTGGTTGAAGCGCTCGTCTCGTAGCCCTGGACCTTATTTTGCTGCGTGCATGCTAGGGTCTTTGCTGGTACGTACGGTCGTCACATGCGATATCAAGTTGGAAGATGACAAGACGACACTCCCGCGTAGCTTTCGTTTTCGGACCACGACCACAGTGAATCCCTTTTCCAAAGTCATATTCAGAAAGAGGGCCGACGAGGAATAGACCCTCCTTTTCGTGACCCGTCTTTTATCTTCCAACATCGGAGATCTTTACTTAAAATGTCTTGTTATTTTGACCAGCCCCGGTAATGAAATGCAACGCGAAGCTTGTCAACAATGCGTAGCATACACCCGATCTTTACTTCTAGTCACTCTGGTGAAACCTTCCCCGTTCAATGAGTCGACAGAATGCATCAGTACACGATGATGACTCCGCCGACCCCAGCATCCGATGCCAACGGTACCGGGACATCACCTGTTCTCCTTCACGGTGATACTTTACTGCCATTCCCTTGATGATAGTGAAACACGCCTGTTTTTCCTCGTATCAGAGAGGCTGGCAAGGTCTATGGTATATCCCAAGTACATCCAAATCCCCCTATTAATCAACGTCTAAACGAGTCTACCGCTCGACCAGTTAACATACGTCGGCGTCTGTTTGATCCAATCGGCGAGCTCCTCCCGCTTGACCTTCGTCCCCTGATCCGTCGCCTGCACCTTGACCTTTTTCCCGTCGACGAATTCCCACTTTTGTTCCTTGATCACCACCAAGCCTTGTTTCAACTCATCACCGCCCAGTATAATGTCGAACGGCACTTCGTCCTTTTCTGCCGCTGCAAACTGTGCCGGCAATTTCGGTTTTCGCTTGGCAAGGAAATCCGTCTGAAAACGCGACGTCCGTCACCCCAGTGCACCCCAAAGGAACCGGCCCCTACCTTGATTCCAGCTTCCCTCAGCTCCTGAACTAGCCTGATCCGCTCTGCGAGCAGCCCATCGCCCACAGCGATCACGTAGGCCATCGTATCCTTACTTCGCATGCCTTTCTCTACCCACTTGGGCCATATGAGTGCAAAAATACGATCTAGGCCAATGCTGACACCGATACAGTGACATTGGGTGCCCTTCTTGCCGTCCCCTGCTGCAGCAGACGTGAAAGCACCCACGAGATTGTCGTACCGTCCACCGGCGGCGATGGAGCCGACGCCCACTTGGGATTCGTCCACTTCCTCCTCCTCTTCCTCCTCTTCCGCTTTTGTTTTTTTGGGTTTCTTTTTTGGGGCTGGGCGGACGGGTATGGGGGTTTCGGATGGTGTTGATGAGGGTTCGTCAGGTGAAAAGCCAGGAGGCGCTGAAGCAGCTACGGTAGCTTCGTAGATGATACCGGTGTAGTAATCGAGACCGCGTGCCAATGACATGTCGAAGGAAATCTGTTGGATATGTAAGATCGAGTATTCGATCAAGGTAGTCCCGACACACTTTGTCGAGTACGTTGTATGCTCCGAGGAGCGTGAACAACAACTCCATTTCAAGGATACCGTCTTTTGCACGAGTACTGGACATTAATGTTTCATCGGCTTTGAGTTGGTCAAGTAGAGATGGTCCTCCTATTAGGTCGGTCAGGGTCACTCCAAGCATTCATAGAGGGCCCGAAGAAGATCTGACCTTTGAGTTTAACGTACTCTCCGATCTTGTCTGCGACATCAGGGCTCAAGCCCTTCTCGTCCGTCATTTCCTTCCTGACATCTACCCAAGGTAACTAACAACGTAAAGATAGGGCGAACGGTCAGGGGAGTGTTCTTGCAACACACCTTGTCAAGCTTGTCTACCGCAGACGAGATCGTACGTATCTTATCCGGTGGTACACCACATGTCTCGAAGATCCCATCAAGTATTTTACGATTGTTAATCTATCGCAGTATGTTCAACAAGACGTGACGCGAGATGACTAGACCATAGCATCTCACCTTGACCGTAAACTCGCCCACGTCTAACCGGGTCAATATCGTGCAGAGCAAACTCACAATCTCTGCATCAGGAATCATGGGATCCCATGCACCGACGATATCCAAATCCTAATGACATTGGGTCATGTCAGAACGATGCCAAGTGCGGACGCGAAAACATACCGCCTGCATAAACTCTCTCATCCGCCCCTTGGACATGACAGGGTTATCCCTCCGATAGACTTTCCCCACTTGCCAAATCTTGCCTTGTATCGTCGCGCCGGACATGGCGATGTATCGTGCAAGTGGGACAGTATGGTCGTACCGCAACGCCAACTGTTCCCCGCCTTGGTCCATCAGATCGAAGATGAGCTTCGAGTCCTCTCCGTACTTGTCCGTCAAGACGTCCTTGCGCTCGAATACGGGGGTGTCCACACAGCTCCCGCCGTACGAGGTGAATACGTCTTTGACGATCCGTTCAATGTGCTCGCGACAAAACATCTCGGCTGGTCCATAATCCCGGGTACCCTGCAGAAAACAGGGCCGAGTCAAGTCAATTGATATCATCCGATCACAGGGCAGGTCGAGAAGGCATAGAGTGTTTACCTTGGCGGTTTTGAGCAGCAGTCGGCCCTTTTTTTTCCCGTCTTTACTTTCGCTTGGCCCAGCACCTCCCGAACTCGACTCGGCCTTTCCGATCGCTCCGAGTGTTTTCTTGAGCTCGCCGAGCTTCTTTTTGGCAAGGTCGAGTGCGACTGGATCTGTATTTTGTAGTCGGAGCTCGTTGAGAAGCGTCGTCTGCTGTGCGATCTCTGTAGCAAGTGACTCAGCGGTGGACATGGCACGTGTGCGATTGTGGATGAACGCGATACTGGTTTGCGATCGATAAAAGCAAGTCCGACGCAGCACACGAGCAGCCAACATCAATCTGAATAAAATAGCTCTGACTCGGACCTGATTCGACTCTAGGACCCTGGTCACCCCGTAGTTGCCGTCTTACTAGAACTGCTATGGGTAGTGTACATCGTCCAGTTATCAATATACCACTCGAATGCCGCACGCGCATCGCCAAGAAGCGTGAGCAACAATGCTCTTTCCGACTCTGAAAGCGACCCATCCTCGCCTTCCTCGCCTATGGCCAACCGAGACAACGATTCGTCGTCAGGGCTCATGAGCTGCTCGACAACCTTGTCCATCCACCTCTTCCACACCCCGCGAGTAGAATTGATAAATGGGAGACACGCGTGCAGGATTCCCAAGCGACGGTCTTGTCCCTCCTGCACACAGGAGTCCTTGACGTCATTGAAAAGCAAGAGACACACAAAGACCGCCATCATCGGCCTCGTCCCAACACAGAACCGGTGCATCTGCGGATTACCAAGCGTCCGGAAGAGGAGCTTGGCTTGAATTTTCTCCTTGTCGAATGTGGAGAGGTAGTAATTGTACATCCACGATACGATGAGGGAGGTGATGAACATGATTTGGCCAAATAGGGTTCCCCGTGGGATGAGAAGAAGCTGGAGGATGAGTTGCGTGGTGAATAGGAAGAGGCAGAGCGCCCCAACTGTTGAATAGCTCCGCTGAAGGCCGCGACGGAACTTATTTTTTGTCTCTAAATCGGTGTCCAATTCGAATCGCCCTCTTGTGATGGCGTTTACGCCGCCTTCATCGCCCTTGATCACGACCACAGTGTCCTCCCCGAGCAATATTCCAGGAGGAGGATCCGCCGCTGAATTTCGAACAGGTCTGTTGATTTTGAGTCTTCCCTGACCGACGACAAATGTGGCCAAGCCGCTTGCGGCCATGCCAAGTAGAATCATGGAGAAACTAAACCAGTCGTAAACAAGTGCGCACATGACGCAGGTCACGGCACTGATGACCATCGGAACGAATCCGCTGGGCGTATGTGATAAGGGAAGTCGTTTAAGAGGGGCGCGGTAGTCGACGGGGCCCATGACAAGGTACGCAACGTTGATTGGATTCGTCAACCTCCCCGGAACCAGCACTTCCTTCATCTCTTTACTCCGTTTCACGGCGAGGTACGCTAGATGGCCAGTGTGCATCATAGTCCCCGACAAAGCTGCGACGTAATTGGGACCCGATTTTCCATCGAGTCCTAGTCCAAGTAAGACGGGTGGTGGGCTTTTTGGTGGATACAATCCATCCAAGACGCGCGTATTTGCCATCTGTGAGAAACGCGCAGCGAACGAGAACGTTCCAGGGCAGTTATACCATCCAAGCCATCGCCTGCCCTCGTAAAGGTGAACGGTAGCCATGGCAGAAATTGCTTCTTCACCGCCGAAAAAACACGATACCCCGGATAAGTCGAGAGTGAATTGGGAGGATGCGAGAGGTACGTTGAGAGGAGGCATCGGTTGTGCTGATTCTTTACATTTGGCCGGATTGACTTATATAAAGCATCACTATGCAAAATCTAGAGAACCCGTTTTAGGTAATCTCAGTAGTGGAAGCCGTATACGTAGCTCACCTTGGGGGCTACATCACCACAGTCTTAGTGATAAGGAAGCCTATGTGTCTCTCGCTGACAAGACCTGAGGTCATCAATTGTGGAAGACATCGCCGTACAGCCAAGTGGTACCTGCAGCTGCATTGGCGGTTCTATCAAGCCTATGAGATCAGAACCCAGATGGAACATTGTTTGGTGTTAGTAGCTACTTGGCGGGTTTGTGAATGTGTGTCATTGTTTTGCTAACAAAATTGTGGGATCCGCTGTTCATTTTTCTTACGCTCATCGACGACGACGACGACGTCCTCAAGAACACCTCAACAATGGATGACGGTACGTCCTCAGCATCAGCCCCGACGACGACGACAATTTCTGCATTCGATATTTTCTGCGGCAACACTCCGCCTCAGTAGTACCAGCACACGCACCGGTGGCTCTCCCACCGCGCTTCAGCACTTGGGTTTGAAACGACATCGAGGATTCGTGTCTCTCCCTCGCTTTCTTCTTCAGCTGGTGGTCAGCTCAAGGCTGGCGTTATTCATACCAACACTACCACTTTTTGCTTCCTCTGCCTCGGCTCACGGCTCATTTCTTTCTCTACTCTCCAAACCACCCGCCGATGAATCAACGTTGATATATCTTTCTCTTTTATTCGCAAACCCACCGTGGTACTTTTCTTTGTCTTTTTCCTCTTCAGCCTGGAATTCTCAAGATATCGCGCCTTCTGGGATCAGCATCCCGACCGATACAAACATGAACGGTGGCCCGCCCCATGGCGACGAGCCCAGCTGGAACGGTGGCGCTCGGTCACCTGGCCGTGATCGTGGTGGCGAGCCTCCCCGCCGCTCTAGCCGAAGCAGGAGCCCCGGACGCGATGATCGAGGGTATGTGTCCTTCGTTTTTAGGTTATGTTCATTAATAACTTTTTTTGTTATCTTTCCCTTGACACTTGAAAATTTACACAGCGGCCGCCATGGAGGTCTCAACCCGGGAAATAACCTCCACGTTTCAGGTCTAAACCACCGAGTCGACACCCGCGACCTCGAGCAAACGTTTGCCAAGATTGGTCGGGTGCGTCTCAATTTTTGCCTCATCTTCATGTCTCCGACGATGGAGGGGTTACTGACAAATGTATTACTGTAGGTCAAGAAGGCGTCCGTCATGTACGACCCGCATACCCGTGAATCTCGTGGGTTCGGTTTCGTCACCATGGAGACGGGTGAGGAGGCGGACGCCGCTATCACCGCTTTGAATGCAACAGAGATTATGGGTAAAATCGTTACTGTTGAAAAGGTGACGTGATGCGGTATGAGTATTGTATCTTCGGTGCTGACCCTCGGAACATCTGCATCAGGCTCGACGTGGGCGTGCGCGGACACCAACACCCGGGCGTTACTACGGGCCACCAAAACGCCATGACTGTATGTTTTGCGTTTTTCTACTGTGTCGATAGCGATTGAGCTGGCAATCCAGACGAGCGACCCTACGATCCCCGGCCGTACGACAGCCGTTACTCGCGCGACTATGATTCTCGAGGTGGTCGCGGAGGCCGTCACGAGGACCGCCCACGCGACCATGATCGTGGTGGTTACCGCGATTACGACCGAGGATACGGTGGACGCGACTACGACCGCGGCGGCCGTTATGACGACAGGAGGTACTAACGCGGCAGCACCATACACGGTTGAGTATCGACCTTGGTTTCTATTGATAAAATCAGTCCTTTTCCTCGTACACCTGGCATTCCTGTGCATTGACAAGTGTCCCGAGCCGAATACAATTGACTTTTTGATTTTCTGATCCCGCGTGAGATGTCCGGTGTTGTTTGAGTTCTCTCTTGCCTAATAGCGCCATAACTGGCGACTCGGGCTGAGCGGATTTCAAGCTGGCTGTCAGAATAGTAGGTGGTCGCCTTGGAACTTGATACTTGAGTTGCGTTTATGTAATGTTGTGCGCATGCATCTTGTGACCGCATTGCAACCGCGTTGTACCCCTTGCTCTTGCTTTGACTCGTAATTCACCTACTTCCAGCAATAAAATCATGAACACAAGCATTCATCCACCACAAACCCCGGATCCTGTTTCGTATGTGCATTTAGTCATAGTGTTGGAACGCCCTGACCGTCATCGTCTTAGAGCGAACACAGTGATTATCAAAGGTGGGTTCAACGTTTGGCCTTGGACTGTATGTCGAACTATCTTTAATTCTTTTTCTTTCTTTCTAGATATTGAACTTCGCAATCAAGAACGGCGCAAGCTCCCGTTTGCCAGGCGATACGTTGTCCAGTTTTCTGTAGGCGATACCACCAAGTCAACGGCCATTGGAAAGGAGGAGCATAATCGAGTTTCCTGGAGTGAAACTTTTCATTTGTGAGTACGCTTGTGTTGCTTTCTATCAGGAAATTGAATACCGTCAGCGTCGGGGACAATCGTTCTGTCCTCGACGCCAAGGTTTATCAGAAGAATCACATCGGAAAGGACAATCTAGTTGGAAGTATATCTGATACGGTCGGTGGGTTACTGGGACGTTTGAAGGATGGAGGTGCGAAGACGTTTTCCACCACATGTGCAATTGGCTCAATCTCGAATTGCGAACAAAGCATTCGAACAGATCCTTACCAAGAGTAACTCTAATGGATCCGATCTCTCAGGGATTACAATCCACTTTGTCTTGACCTCCAACTCACGCGAAGACGCCAGTGAAAATCAGCTTCAGGCTGTTGATGCTGTCCCTCCGGCGGCCGAAACGATCGCCCCCTCAGTCGCAGGCTCCTTCACTTCTACTCCTGGAGCGAGCCAGGTCCAAGTTACGGACGTCGTCACTCCCACCCTCACTTCCGTTGCTACCGCAGCCGTAGACTTAGCTGATACTGACACAAATGTATTCACGCAGGTCAAGGCACTCCAGAATACAACGTGGGATGTTCTGTTGGATCGGGTGAAGCTGTTTGACGCGATCGTGATCGATATTGCAGAGGTATTCACTATTCGGCATCCCAGCTCGTATGCGCTCTAAAAGTCGTCACAGATCCACCCATACGCATCGCTAGCTTGGTCTGTAATCTCAGCCGCAAACCAGGTATGCCTATTACTGTTTCTGGACATTTGAGCCATCGCTGATCGCTGGCATGGCCACAGGTACTCGTGAAGCGGCAAGACAACAATGTCCGAATCGTCCGCTTAGCAGGCGCGATGAACGATGTTTTGACATTCGTTCACGATGCCGAGCCGTTGAAAGTCGTCGAATCGCATATCAAGACAATGGTGCTTCTAATCCAGCAAGTGACGGAGTGTGGGTACTTCATCGCCGATTATGCCAAACAAGAGAGCTTTTGTCAGTCGTAACCAGCAGTGTACGGAGATGACCATCACTGAGCTTAGTATTCAGGGATTCGGATGATAAAGTACACCATCTCCGACGTTGACGCAAGGATCGAGGCTTACGAGAACAAGTTTCAAGAAATTAAGACCGCAATATTGGAAGGAATTGCATTACAGACTGGATTGACCGTCGTCCGTATGATGAATGTCCCAGAGCACACTAGTAGGTCCTGTGTCTATTATTTGGTCAGCTGTTCACGGACGAACGGTACAGCGGAAGTCGTCGATCTGAGCGACATACCGTACGCATTCGGTGCCAGGTATGCGCGGGAGAAAGGATGCCTCCCTGGGACTCGCGAGTTCCTACTCCGGGAGATCTGTGACATCCTCAACAATCCTGACGAAGATGCCCCGCGGGTGTGTCTGCTCACCGGCGTCGCTGGGTCAGGAAAGTCAGCAGTAGCTCACACCATCGCTCGGCTGTATGATGAACAAGAAAGACTGGGTTCATCATACTGCTTCTCAAGAATGGATATTACCAGGAATCCACGAAACTTCTTTAGTACTATTGCACGTGACCTTTCCGATTGTGATCCTCCGTACAAGTCTGCTCTTTGGATTGCCACGAGAGGAAACCAATCGCTTCGCACATCAATAAGCTCCTCATGCCAGATTGAGCAGCTCATCATTCGACCGAGCGAAGAGCTTCATTCCATCGGGCCTGTACTTGTTGTGGTCGATGCCCTCGATGAGTGCGCGGATCGGGATGACCGGCGTCAATTCCTGGCTACATTGTCAGGGTGCGTCCGTGGACGTAAGCTACCAACCAGTCTCCGCTTCCTTATCACTGCTCGCCCGGAAAGCGATATCCTCAGTGCGCTTCCATCAGGCCACTACGTCGTTCATAAATCCATGGGTGACATATCCGGTGTGGTCGTTGACGGAGATATCGCAAGGTTCATTCACCACTCTCTTCACGAGACTGCCGAGTTCGCATCCACTTGGGCTGACCAGGAGTCGTGTAAACTGCTCGTCAAACATTCGCGGCATTTGTTCCAGTGGGCTGCAACTGCCTGCAAATTCATTCGTGGCATTGGTGCCGCTGGACCTACCCCATCCGAGTCGGCGCGGTTCAGGATAGTTGTACAAAATATCGACCCCGCCACCCCCCCACTTGATGACCTATATCATACCATACTAGGTCAATTATTCACTGTCGATGATGCCCGTGAATCCTTCCGAAATGTGATGGCCGTCGTGTTCGCCCTCAGGGAGCCTCTCTCTCTTAACTCCCTCTCTTCCCTCTTCGACTCAGACGAAAACCTGAACATGCAAGCTATTATCCAATCCATGGGAATGCTACTAGATGGCGTACTTGATGAAGATAAACCCATGCGTCCATTTCATACATCATTCCGCGACTTCCTGCTTGACGGGACCCGCAGCTCCACTTTCCACATCTCCATATCATCCCAGGACTGCCTCACATTGGGACAGGCATTGCTTGCCTGCATGCAGAAGGCACTTAGGTTCAATATATGTGACCTCAAGGACTCTCGACTCTTAAATGCTGCTGTCCCTGACCTGTTAAGTCGGGTGGCTGAAGCCATTCCCCAACACCTCTCATATTCGTGCCGATATTGGATGGACCACATTGCACATGCTGACTGTGCCCCAGACCTGTTGGATGAAGTGACTCTTTTCTTCAAGAGTTTCCTTCCCTACTGGCTTGAAGCTATCAGCCTCCTTTCCTTTTCCTCACCACTGTCCACTATCCAATCTGCCATAGAGACTTGTACTACCCTGGCAACCTGGGGCAAGGTAAGATAAACATCATGGAAAAAGTAACAAGTACTAAATAAGACATGTTAGGGTCAAGAGATAGCCACCTTTGCATCACATACATCCCAATTTATAAAAGTGTTTGCTCCTGTCCTTCAAGGATCTACTCCCCACTTGTATCTATCAGCCATACCCCAGACTCCCTCCACATCCCCTCTCTGTGAACTCTGGCAATCTCAATTGATCAAACATGCCACAACCACTTCTGGACAGTCATCTAGCTGGACAGCCAAAGTTCATGTCCTGCAGGGTACATCTGAAATCTATTCTATTGCCTATTCCCCAGATGGCAGGCATATTGTCTCTGGCTTGAAGGATAACACCATTATGGTGTGGAGTGTAACCACTGGTAGGATTATGGCAGGTCCATTCCAGGGCCATACAGACCAAGTCTTGTCTGTTGCATATTCTCCAGATGGTAGACATATTGTCTCTGGCTCAAGGGACAAGACCATCAGGGTGTGGAATGCAATCACCAGTGAGGTTGTAGCAGGTCCATTCCAGGGGCACACAGATTTGGTTAGTTCTGTTGCATACTCTCCAAATGGTGGGCATATTGTCTCTAGTTCTTCAGACAAGACCATTAGGGTGTGGGATGCAGCCACTGGAGAGAGTATAGCAGGTCCTTTCCAAGGGCACACAGAACCAGTCAACTCTGTTGCCTATTCTCCAGATGGCAGCCATATTGTTTCTGGCTCAACAGACAAGACCATCAGGGTGTGGAATGCAACCACAGGAGAAACTGGGCCACATCCATTTGAAGGACACACAGGTTCAGCATCATCTGCTGCCTATTCTCCAGATGGTGGACATATTATCTCTTGTGCCTTTGACAATACTGTCAGAATATGGGATGCTATCACTGGTGAGACTGTGACAAGTCTATTCCAAGAGCATACAGATTTTGTCTTGTCTTCTGCCTATTCCTTAGATGGCAAGTACATTGTCACAGGAACAAGCTCTTCAGACAAAAGTGTCAGGGTGTGGAATGTAACCACTAGTAGGACTGTTACAAGTCCATTCCAAGGACATGTAAATTCAGTCTTGTCTGTTGCATGGTCTCCAGATGGTAGACATATTGCCTCTAGCTCTTCAGACCAGACCATTGTGATATGGGATACTACCATTGTGGCAGGTCCATTCCAAGGACATACAGATTCCATCACCTCTGTGGCTTATTCACCCAGTGGTGGAAATATAGTCTCTGGTTCATGGGACAAAACTGTTAGAGTCTGGAGTGCAACAACTGGTCAGACAGTGGCAGGCCCATTTGAGACACACACAGCTGTAGTCAATACACTTGCTTGTTCAGCTGATGGCATCCATTTTGCCTCTGGCTTTGATGACAAGACTATTGGCATCTGGGATATAGAGACAGGTGAAATTGCTTATAGTCTATGCAAGGGACACACAGGCTGCATTATCTGCATTGCCTATTCACCTGATGGTGAACATATCATCTCTGGTTCTCAAGATAAAACCATTAGGATCTGGAATGCAAGAACTTGCAAGCCTGTTGTAGGACCACTCATTGGACATCAAGGTTGGGTGATAAGTATTGCCTACTCATCAGATGGCATGTATATTGTCTCTGGCTCTGAGGACAAGACCATCAGGATCTGGAGTGCCATAACTGGCCTATGTGTGGCTGGTCCATTTTGTGGACATAAAGACTCTATCACCTCTGTGGCCTACTCTCCTGATGGTATGCATGTTGCCTCTGGTTCCTGGGATAGGACCATTAGGGTTTGGGACAGGGCCACTGGCAGGTCTATCACAAATCCATTCCATGGACATACAGATCCTGTTAGTTGTGTTATCTATGCACCCTATGGCAAACATATTATTTCTGCCTCTTTTGATAAAACTATTCGAGTATGGAGTTCAACCTCTGGAGACTGCATTGCTGGTCCATTCCTGTTACACATCTCTCCTATCACCTCCATTTCTTACTCTCCTGATGAAACCTACATGGTGTCTAGTTCTTGGAACAAGACTATCAAGATCTGTAAGGCAATTACAGGTGTGTTTATCTTTGATCCCAAATTTCCAATGAATATTGTTTGTACTGACTAAATTGTATAAGCTTCATCAACTTCAGTGATAGAACACCCAATTCATACTATCACTAGTCAGAACATGACAGACCCATTTCAAGGACCTAGAGACTCAATCTGGTCTGTTGCCTATTCTCCAGATAGTAGGCATATTGTCTCTGGCTTAGGAGACAGCATCATTATGGTGTGGGATGCAACCACTGGTAGGGTTGTGTCAGGCCCATTCCAAGGACACACAGGTCCAGTCTTATCTGTTGCATATTCATCAGATGGAAGGAACATTGTCTCTGGCTCCTTAGATAAGACCATCAGGGTGTGGGATGCAATCACTGGTAAAAGTGTGGCAGGGCCATTCCAAGGCCATACAAATTCAATCTGGTCTGTTGCCTACTCTCCAAATAGCAGGCATAGTGTGTCTGGCTCAGAGGACAGCACCATCAGAATATGGGATACAATCACCAAAGAGGCTGCAGCAGGCCCATTGCATGGGCATACAGATTCAGTCACATCTGTCATCTATTCCCCAGATGGCAAGCATATTGTTTCTGGCTCATGTGATAAGACCATTAGAGTTTGGAATGCAGTTACTGGAGAGAGTATAGCAGGCCCATTCCAGGGACACACAGACTCAGTCTTGTCTGTTGTTTATGCTCCAGATGGCAGGCATGTTGTCTCTGGCTCCTTAGACAAGACCATCAGGATGTGGAATGTAATCACTGGTGAGATTGTGACAGGCCCATTCCAGGGACACACAGACTCAGTGTTATCTATTGCCTATTCCCCTGATGGTAGGCATATTGTTTTTGCCTCTTCAGATAACACCATTAGGATGTGGAATGTGACCACTGGAAAGACTGTTGCAGGACCATTCCATGGCCATACATCTTCAGTCTTGTCTATTGCCTATTCTCCAGATGGTAGACATGTTGTCTCTGGATCTCATGACCATTCCATTAAAATTTGGAAGACTCAGGACTTCCTTTCCTTTGATGATCTATATGTTGAGAATCAATGGATCCAGTCTTCCACTGGGGCTTATTTTGGTTGGATTAGTCCCTTCTGTGATGGATACCTTCCTATTTGTTCTTTAGTCATATCTTCTAACAGAGTCCATCAACTAGATATTGATAGGTCCTTGTTTGGAGAATCATGGATCACCTGTTGGGAATAATTATACTCTGCACCCCACCACAGCAGCTACAATTTTTTTTTTTCACTTGTGTACAGTTTATTTCTATGATACATCAATAAATTTCAAGGATGCCAATAGGGACTCAGGGTGCCAATATTAAATTCCAGAATGTCCTTGATGCAATTAGTGAATTCATATATTGATTTTGAAGTACAGATTGACATTCCATGACAGACTCACACCTGACAGTGCAATGATATAAACAATGGGTGCCAATAATTACCATAGTTGCAATCCCAGTGACTCCACTGGGGCTTTGCTTCTGCTCTGATTTGATCATGGCAGCTCTGGTGTTCTTGGTTACTACAAAGCAGATGGATGCAATACTACAGGGACAAGTCAAAGTCCATAGTCAGAGCATGTCATAGTTGGCCCAACAGAATAGAGCCCACACCTGTCAATTGTGGCCTGCCCATGGCCTCACTCCACCACAGCAAAAGTCTCTGTAAGATGAGTTGCACAAAGGGATGAGATGGAAGCAACATTGGAGATTGAGATAGGATTGATGACAGAAACCAGAGATTCAAAGGGATTCATAGGAGTGATGCAAGACCATTATGACCTAGCTAATTTTTAAGATGAGTCAGCTGCTAGAGAAGTTGAAGTGGAGACAGTGCAAGTCGCAGACTGCGACAGTGTCTGTTTCAGTGGGGAATAAGCTCCGTTTGCTGCTAACGCTAGTAGCGGCAACACTAACAATGGGAACCAACACAATATATGGATCTAGAATGAGAGAAAGAGATTCCCATGAGTGGTGGAACTGGATTTATATCACTTACAAGTCACCATCACGTCTGGTCGTGAAAGGGCATTCATTGGCTCTGCCGCACCACACCGACGACCAGAGTCGCCCTGGCGCGAATTCTGATTGAAAGTTGAAATTGAAACAGACCATATCCCGCGCCTTTTATGTGTGGCAGATTGACAATGACCGCGGGATCGCAATCGTGAGTAAACACAACGAGAAAGTAAACTGCACACTGTGCGCAAGGCAGGACCGACGGCGGATATCAACTCGCGCCTGGATGTACCGAGTCCATTCTAGTGCGGCACATCGACGATACGACATGAGCGACGAAGCTGTATCAGTCCCCCTTGTCTTCATCATACATGCTGAAGCCAGCGACAACAACCCAGAGGAAGGAGGTACATCCCGAAATTCACTAGCAAATGAAAGCATTGGGCAAGCTCTCTGAGTCGGTGGATGAAGATAGTTTGACAGGGAACCACCGCGGGCGTCTATGGACTAGACACACAAGCGACGGGGTTGAAAGGGTCGAGGTGATGGGCGACGAGTGTGAACCCATAGTTGAATATGATGACGAACCCGGAGGGGATCGAGATGGATGGCACGGGTGGGAACATGGTTATGGAGGTTGAGATTGATGGTCGCGGCGCGCGAGGGTTGTTGAGGGTCTCTTTCACAGGCTATGCTCTCTTGTCCGGGGCGGACGGGACCATGCCCCTCGCACGTCATACGGCGTCGAGGCTACGTCCGCATTGACGTGTCGGACGCGCGAATCGACGAGATAAGGATTGCAGATCGCGAATAGGCATGGGACTCGGAAATAACCTCACGAAAGAAGGTTTTACGACGTTGTCTACGTGGAGACCGGGAAGTGGCGGCAGCGAGTCGGAACCCACCATGGTAATTGGTGCCATTGTTCAACCGTTGTTGTCCAATCATTCACCACCCAGGCTAACCCAGGATCCGGATATGTCGGTAGCGGATAGCTAGCCGTAGGGCACAAGTGCTCAGAGAGTGGGTGTAGTCCTCGAGACAGATAGTTAATGCAAATCGATCCCATCTTCTTCCCCTTTGAAGAGCCGTGTCATTTTGCGTTGAACCAGGCGCCGGAGAACCAATATTAGATGATAGGGTTGAGAGTGAGCCAACGCAGTGTGCACTGACCTCTGTCGTCCAGACTCGTCCAGAGTGAAACGGGCTGCGACATGTTTTTGAAAGGCCAAACTGCCGCCAAGGACAGAACTGTAAGGAAGGGCTTCGCGGCCGTAGCGGGTGAAGCTTTGAAGGGGCTAGCTGAGAAGTTCAAGGAGTAAATTTTGTCTGAAGAGAACTTTGTTGGGCCGATCTCATAGTAACGGTGCAATTGACAATGCATCACAAATTTTGGGACATACAATTTGGGACACACAAATGTCGCTATAGTAGCCGGTTTTGATGCTAGCCTTTCAACCTCGTACACGGTAGCGAGGCCCCAGCGCGTAACGATTTCAAGGGTGGTGTCTTCATTGCTACACGTCCGCCTCAGGCTTGGTGTACTTGTGTGCACATGCACACACACAATGGCACTGTAAAGACCGTGACCAAACTGATCTTGGGGTGCGGACAAGTGATCCTATGACCCCCGACCATATGACAGCGTCATTCTCGCGAGCGTAATTAATGCTATGGTCACTTCCGTTCACAAGCAAACCGTCGAGCTGTGAAGGACTTATACTCGTGAGTCACCTTGGATTTCTAGGCATCTCCGTCGACTGTTCGCCAACAGGAAGTTACTCATTCAATTACCATATCTACAAGTCACAAAAAGACGGAACTCGCCATTCATCTACCTCCGGTCTCGGGGGACGTCTACTACTCTTTCCGGTGAACACATATAGTCGTTACTTGTGAAGTAAGTATTCATTGGGACGTTATATCTATTCTCCAAAGCCCTAGGAGCCCGTCAAATCGGAGAAGAGAAATTTTGCTGAAAGTGGCCGAAAAATGAATTCGACCTGGGGCCTATCCGACAGCTGCACATTAGCTATGCTCCGCGCACAAAGATATCCCGATCGTTTCACTATGACGCAAGCTGCTGAATATCACGATCTACGCCAAACAGCTGGGGACAGCATAGGGATCGTGGCAGGGCACCCTTAATGATTCGGAGGACCTATGTGAGCATCTTCCTTTGCCCTATCTCTTGGTACGATATGTGACCTTGTTGCACAACTCTCTATCAAGCTTCTCCACTGCAGTGACACAAACGACCCGAGGGCTATTGGGGAAAGCGTGATGGGTGCTCATCCGTTGGCCAACTTAGTGCATTGGTGTTGATACAATGGATTGAGTTTGCTCGACTCGGACGCAGCTTATTAGTCGCCATCTCGACCTACCCCGTCTTGACATTACTTCTACCTTCTCAATTAACAAACGTCAATGACCCCTGACGTGCAGAAATCAGTGCACAGACCACTGATCCCTCGTCTCTATCAAGATATGTGGCCACGGAAAATTCCGTGGAGGAATGAACATGTGTCAATTAGCGCTGGGCCTATATTGTATATAACCTGCGTTGGCATTGCGTTCGCTTCCCATCTCTCTGTCCGTCTGTCTATCATCCCCACCTCACCCTCATCTGTACCTCCATAGCTGTAGCCTGCCCCTATCCGAAACATGGATCCAATTATGTATGTATGCGTCTCCTTACTTCAGAGCGTGATCTGATCATACGTTTAGTCAGGTGGTAGATGTTGTTGCCAGAGGTATGCTTGCAGCTAGCTCTTTCGTGGATAATCCACCGTGTGCCAGATGTCGATCGTCCCACCGATGTGTGGTACCGGCACCACCCATCCTCCGTTGCCTATTCTCTAGATGGCAGGCATATTGTCTCTGGCTCTTTGGACAACACCATCTGGGTTTGGGATGCATTCACTGATCGAGCCGTGGGAGGTCCATTCCGGGGGCACATAGATCGGGACACCTCTGTTGCCCGTTCACCTGATGACCTTGTGGCAGTTACATCACTTCGTTCCATCCTCTGATCAGTTGTATAGTTGACTTTGGATTTCGACTTGTTCTCTGTTTCACTGCATGTCATTCGATGTACCGTGTACTGCCGCGTCTCTCAGTGCGTCATTACAGCAGATCGCCTTCCCTTGTATTGTATTCCGCCGCCGTCCGCGACTACTTCTACTTGCAGTCTACTTGGTCGCAATGTTTTGAATTCGAGGGACCGGAAGGTGTCGAGTCGTCTCACATCCGCACGAATATTGGTTCAACGAAAGAACCAGAGAAGTCCAGAGGGCACCTACGCCAGTGTACCTTTGCCCATTTTCATCAAGTTCCAAGATTCATTTGTGTTCGATCTCGATGAGGGTCACAACTTTTCGCCCATTCTCACCGATGAACTCGCTGGCCGAGCTATTTGTCTGACGTTCGTGGTGTAATGTCGCTCGGCTCCTCCTAGGTAACGTACTTCTGACCTCATCACAACTCGTCTACATGATCGGCCGCTCCTTTTGTCAGAAAAGGGAGCTACAAAGGACCCTGACGCCGGTGTATGGAATGGGTTTTTGGTGGGGGCGGACAGCACGATGATCGAATGGTCACGGAATTTGTTGTAGCACCGGTATCGAATCACTGTCTGCCGCATTTCATTGGAACGAAATCCATTTTACAGGCGACGGCCGAGCTACATTCCACACCCAATGTCAATCAATGAGAAATCGGGCAAGAGAGAACTCGGGCAAGTTGTCCATGCGACGCTCTCAACGATGAGTAATGCAAGTGTTATGAAGCCGCTTTGACACGCATGTCCTGCGATACACAAGATAACAATGTATTCATGACGGTGCTCACGCACTGGCATAGCTTCGACTGATCAGACGGTATCTGCAAAATGAAGGATGAATCAGCGTGAATCACGACCGAAAGGCACACTTCCAAATACGCACCCGGCTTCGTAGAGACCGCGAGTGTTAAATTGGGGTGTCGACCCCGCATGTCCACAAACCTTTCCTGCGGACTTCGCATTCGCCAACGCTCGATGCTGCGAGGAGCCTGTGATAGACTTTCTTAGCGGGACAATCGGTAATCCTTGAAGCTATCAATCATCACTGGTGTTCTACGGCTTTTGGCTCTCTCGTTTCTTCTAGAGCCATTTTAGAATAAGGAAAAGGACATTAATGAGAGGCGTACCTGAATCTTAGTAGCATACATCAAAACACGGAGTATGCCACCTTTCTTGACAGCTCACCCAAAGGATGGTACAGGTGGATGTACTGCGCGAAACATGGCATGAACATTTAGAAGGAGGCATGTCTGTCGTTAGCAGCGGCGGGCGAAGTGTAAATGTTGGACTCACCGATGGTGTGACTATAACCCATATTGATGAGTTGGTCAAAGAACGGAATGTACAGCGGATTATGAACAGCACCACCGTCCCGGATGGCGGGGCAGGTTCCAAGTTCGAAAAGAGTTGTAGCCAAGACTCGAAGAACCTACAGACAAGTCAGAACAAAAACAAGCAACTAGGAGCATTCACGCGGGAAACAGGATGGGATCAGCGTATATCAGTGTGGAAGAAGGGAAAAAGAAGATGAGGACATAGAAGAGATACTGTACCCCAGTGCACCGATGATGTCGATGAAGAACCAATTACATTGGGCCGCGGCGCAGTCGGTCTGTTTGGGCGACTATTGTTGGGAGGGTAACGA